>QJOB01000084.1:47968-204850 GCA_004155035.1 Monosporascus sp. 5C6A | reverse complement strand
CCCCCCCGCCCCGGTCGTCAGGCCCACTATTTGTTTGTGCGTAGCCTAGAGCTTCTGCCTCCCACCTTCAGAAGCAACAACTTCTAGATCAGAAGCAGCAGAAATCAGAGAACAACAACGGTACCCCCGAATTGCGAGACCGCATCTTCACAGTTCCCATCATCACACATTTTTGCACCCATACTTACTGAATCACCAAAGCATCCTTCTCAATTCGTTGGCTTCGGCATCACATAGTGAGCATTCACATAAAGTCATTGCCAATGGAGTCCCAAAAGCCTGGCGGTGCATCTTCCGGTCCAAGACCCTCCACTAATCGGTCGAACCTGTGTACAGCAATGCTCTAGGCCTACAACAATAGTGAACCTGAAGAGTCTGGCGGTATATGGGAGCCTGTTTTAGGCAGGTACATGCCGTCGACCGGTGCTATGAGCACTGTTAATGCAGCGCACCTTTATCCATGGAGATCAGTGGAACACATGGATGAGATTTTCGGGAAAGGCTCGACAGATGACATCCACACTCCATACAACGCACTATTCCTGACCCCGGAAATCGAAACTTTGCTTGATCAGGGGTATATTGCGATAGTTCCGGAAATCGAGCTGGAACCCCTTGACCCAACCAAGCCACATGCCGATGTCAACGAGAGACGACAGCGTGTGAAGGAGTGGGAATCCAGGTCCCCGAGGGACTATAAAGTTGTGGTACTGGACAAAGGTGGCAAATCTTTTGTCTACTGTGAATGCGATGTTGGAATTCTCTGGACACTTCGGCCTTACCAGCGCGGACGATCTACAAGGCCGCCGGTTAAAGTTTCTGAACGAGTTCCGCCCTAAGGCTCGATACATATAGTGGACCTACCTAAATACGATCGCTCGGATATCCTTCCGCTACGGGACACATACCGACGCCCCCCTTCAAAATGAGGTAAGGAAAGCGAATAGATATTGGGGGACTGCGGGTTCCTACATAGGAAAGAACTTGTTATCCGCCATTCGTCAAACATATCGCGCAACGTTACGAAGACGTTAGAGATGCATTCCTGACCCGGACCCCGCAAGGGATGACGATATACCCAATCCTATAGCAGTATTAGTTTTGGTAGAGAATACTCTTCGCGGGTTCAAGAGGGAGGGCGAGGAAGACGGCGAAGATACCGAAACCGAGAGTGAGGATGAAAGCGAGGATGAGGATGCAATGGTCCTTTGGATGTCTAGAGGTTAACCACTGTTGTCCGGATGGACGTCGTCCAATACAGTGTGATCCTGGGGTGCTTCTCAGCTATCTAGATTACCACCAAGCAATTACAATGCAAGCAATCTCTCTTCTCATCTTCCACTCCTGCACAACTCTAGCCTCCTTAACCATTCTGGTTAGCATCAGGACGTCTCCGTTTGCTATCTATATGGAGTGGACATACGACATACTCTATCTAGACCCCTCGAAAGCTCATTGTGAGACTTCTTCGCCAGAGCCTCTTCAGGGTGCGCTCGCCATTCCTCAAGGCTTTTCCCTTGAGGCGGCTCGAATTTCCCTGGAGTCGCCGCGTCAGGCAGTTGGTTCATTATCTCATTAGCTCGCTGATAGTCGGAACCGGTCTTGTTGTCTTGACTCATGCTTGGTCACGAATTGAGGCAAGCTTTGGGACAAGATATAGTGCTGATGTTGTGGCAATAATTGTAGGGGATTAGGTGGAAGCAGATGAAAAAGAGAGCTTTGAAGCTACTTAAGGAAGTCCCTAAGACAGAGGAAATGATTAGGTGAAAGATACGATCAAGCTACATCGATTCGGGAGGACCGCGCCTGTCAGGGAAAATGGTGAGCACGGAGTGAAAGGCAGGAAACTAGCTATAACCAAGTCCTACATAACCCATAGTTCTCCCCATGGTATACAGTAACACCGCCAAACAATCTCCAGTTGCGCACTTGCGCAGTTGCACCGTTGCACAACGCCTAAGAAGCATGGTTGGACCTAGGAATCCATCAAAACAACTCACCGACTCTCTCACCACCTCACCATCTTCCGATTGATAGGCCACCTCCCGCTATACATACTCCGACCCCCACCGCCGCCCCAATAGCCCGCTCCCCCATATGCCCCATCGTCATGCTCCTGGCAGAACCTGCTGTCCTTGGCGACCTCGTTCCTGCACCCGTCCTCGAGGCACTCGTGGCGGGAGCAGTACAGTGCGGCGTCGCTGACGGGCTTCTGGCTGCAGTCCTTGGCGCGGCACCGGTGGCGCGAGCACAGAGTGCTTGCGGTCGCGTTGGCGATGGCGAGGGACGCGTTGAAGCCGCCGGCGGAGAGCTGGTTCATGAGGCCGAGGAGCAGCGGCGCCGGCAGCGAGGCGCCCAGGTCCGCCAGGCCCGCGTCGCGAGGGTTCGGGCACGACGGCTCGGTGCACTTGTGGGACGTGCAGTAGTCGCCCGGCATCTGCTTGGGGTACCTGCAGCCGTACAGCCCGCAGACGTGCTCGCGGCAGGCGTCGGAGCCGGCAAGGGCAACATTGCCGCATCCCGGCTGGTGGCACCGGTCTTTTAAGTCTAGCCGTGTGTTAATCAATGTCAATGGTGTGCCATAGATCCAATGCCAGGTAATGTCACGGAAGCACGACTTGAAAGGGGTAGGACTCTTCCCCGGACAGGCGGGGTGACGAGAAGGGGTGCGTTTAATGGAGACTTACGGTCCTCGCACTTGGCCAGGGGATTGCCGTTAACGATCATGCGATACTTGCGACAGCCGCTCTCGGGACATTCGACGTGCTTGGGGCAGCGGCCGTTGTTGTCGATGTCGCCAGGCCTGTTGCAGGCGACCTGGTCCACGAAGACGGCCCTGCACACGTGGGCCGCGCAGTGCTTGCGCAGTCCGTGCCTCTTCTCCTCGCATGCGTCGACGGCGCATTCGTGGTCCTTGCAGTAGGTTCCACCGCTGCCGCCGCCGCCGATGTGGTTCTTGGGCTTGAGGCAGCCGGGCGTCTTGCACTTGTGCAGTGCGCACACCGTGGCCCCGGCGTCGGCCAGCCGTTCCTCGCCGCAGTTCGTGGCCCCGCTGGCGCAGTAGTGCCGGTAGCAGCGGACCCCTGCACGGTTGATGGGGTCGTCGTGCACCCGGTCGCCGCAGCCGCAGCTCTTGCACCGCCGGTGGACAGCGCAGAAGTTGTCCGCGTCGTTCGGGTCGCTGCTGTTCCCCTTGACGGCTATGTGGCACCCCTGCCCCTTGCAGGTATGCGTGTCGCAACCGTCGCTGTTCTTCCGCTTGGCCGCCATACACGAGGCCTCCTGGCAGGCGTGGTCGGTGCAGTAGGGGCCGTACGAGTTGGTGGCCTGGCTGTACCGCCGCACGTTCTTGCAGCCGGCCTCTATGCACTGATCTGAGAAGGGGTCAGCATTGGTGGTGGTGTGGGCTAACCATGGTGATCGGCGGGATAAGCTTACGGAAGTCGCGGCAAAAGGAGACATCAGGGTCTGTTCTACGCTGGTTGCAGTTCGGAACGGAGCAATAAGTATCTACAAGGTTGTGGTCAGCAAGAGTCCCCTATTCGTTCTTGCACTGAAATGCGACACTAGCGAGAGCCATGTATACTTACGACCTGCGCAATACCCTCCGTTCACTGCGGAGTTCGTGCACCGCGCGCCCCCCGAGCTCTTGTCCTCGTAAACGCACGTGTGCTTGTCGCAGTAAAGTGAGTCTTGTCCAGGTGCATGTCTGCTCGGCCTTTTCCATTGCTTTCTCTTGCAGCCTCGTTTTTTACACGGGGGCTTTGGTCTCTTCGGGTCAGCGAATAACCACATGGCTAAGCACTCGATGGTGCTCATATGCTGTAGCTCGTCAGGATCGCTGGCCATGATAGAAAACAAGCGAAATGGCCGAGAATTGGCTGAATGTGTTGTTTTGACTGTAGAGAGGAGGACCGAGATAGTCACAGCAACCCAAACAGGGAACTGGTGTGTTTTATGGAGCGACTAGACCTGCCAAACATGACGTGTTCAGGAGGTTTCGCTGAGGCGTGCGACTTCAGCTCGTTCCTGTCAAACACCTGGAGCATCTTTAGGTACCACCCATTATCAGAATAGCCCCTGTGAGATGCAGACTTAACACGGGCGAGAGATTGTCACAAATTAGGCACACGGCAAGGTATTACAAGGCACATCTGCAGCTGCCATCTTGTATGATAGATCGGCGGCATCCATGAGCAAGTTCATTGATAACTGTGTTCGGGTTTCAAGCGATGCTGAAGTGCTAGGGGGGCCATTACGTGTATCGTGACGTTTGCTGAAGTCGACAAGATCAGCCGAGAGCCACAATCTGGCCAGTTTGGCGACTTCCCTGAGCTTGATGATTCAAAGGAGGATTTAGGCGCAAACTACTGCTTTTAGGCAATCACGGCTTGGAGACTCCGCCGATTCGGGAAGAGCTCTCGCGAATCGCTTTCAAGCTTACGCTATAGGACTCCATGGGTGACGCGTTATATCTGAACAGGGACACTTGATCCTGAGCGTCCCCTATAGTCGGTATCAGGCCTCGAGAACGAGCGCGCGGACATCTAGAGACCATGTCTCTCTCTACCCGTCTGCCAGAGTACATCTACCGGTCAAGATCTAGCAGGGCGAATAAGCGAAGTTGCTGTGTCACGGCTGAATATTGGAGCCATTGGTGCGGCCTTCGACATCCAATGACCTGAAGCCGATCTTGTGTATCGTGTCACGAGAACGGTCCCTGTTTCCTGCATCTACTGCAGCCCTACTGGACGGAATCGGCATAATGGCGCCACACGAACTGCTAAATAGGCAGTGTTTTCCTTAACCTTTACTTTTTTGGGTATCAAGCATGATAAAATAAACATCGTGACCGTGACGCATGGCGACATCTCGTCGTCATCGTCTCTTTTCTTCGCAATCTCTGATGCCGAAACGGCCCGGCCTTCAGGTTCATCTTGTCAGCTTTGCCTTCATTTAGTTTAATGCCCTATTCGCCGAAGTCAGCGCGTTAGTCGTCTCCCGTTCTATGGCAGCTTTTAGGTCTAGCAACGCGTCTTCTTCTCGACTAAGACTGCTTTCCTCTTGTTTCGGACTTGCGCCCAATGCTTGCTCCGTAGCGGTTTCTATCGATGAATTTTGCGCTATAGCAGACTCTGCAGTTCGTCGGGGCTGTGGTTGTGGCTGTGTAGGCTGTGTAGGCTGTTGCGGCTCAGATTGAGATTGGCTTTGCGATGGCTGCTGTTGCTGTTGAGGGTTCTGAGCTTGCGGTTGCTGTTCCGAGTATTGTGGGTGTGGCTGTGGCTCTACAGCTAGCGACGGTTTGATATCGGGTTGGGGCTTTTGTATTTGCGGTTGCTGCGGTTGATGATGTTGCTGCTGCTGGTGGTGTGGCTGCTGGTTTGGTTGCTGGTGTGGTTGATGTTGCTGGGGTTGATGCTGTTGTGGTGGCCGCTGCTGTTGCTGACCCTGCTGTAACGGGCGTTGCTGCTCAGGCTGTTGCGAAGGCTGCTGCGAAGGTTGCAGTTGAGGCTGTTGTGGTTGTTGTGGCGATGGCTGCGGCTTAGCCGGAAGAGGAAGATAAACCGGTTGGGCTGCAGGCATAGTGGGGGGTGGGGCGGGCGCGGGCGTGTGAGCAGGCGTCTGCACAGGGGGTTGAGATATCATCTGAGGTCCCGGCTGCGGAGCCGGATGAGACACCGGCTGTCCCGGGGTAGCAGGACGACTCGCAGTCGTCACCGCCGCCGGTGGGGTCGCCTTCAGCGCGTGATTCTGGAGCCCACCTGCCAAGGTTAACACGCCGTTCATGTGTGCCTGTTGTTCTTCCGACTTCGCCTTCTCCTCCGCCTCCTTCCGTGCGGCCTGTGTGGGGGCACGGGTTTTCAGTTCACCCGTAACACAGTGAAGATAGTAGGGCATCTCCGAATTGGTCTTGAGGAAGAACAGCTTCAGATTCCGTGCTTTGTCTTTCAGTTGGACCTGTGTCCGATCGGCGAGGATGTTGCTCATGGATCCGTTGGGACCGAAAAGGCCCAGGATTTGGGACCAATGAGGGCCTTTGACCATATCAAGGCCCATCATCAGTGCCTTCTCCTCCTCAGGACTCCAAGGTCTCCTAGTAGAATGAGTGCCTTCTCTGCGTGCATGCGTTGAGGATCGCGCAGCTGCGGCTTGTCGTGCTTTTTCGTAAAGGGCCGGCGTGGTGTCACTCTGATTGGGCGGAAGTGCGTCAGTTTGTGTTGAATATGGATGCTGTGTATTGATATTTGCCTGTTGATGATACTGGTAATATCGCGCCTGTGGCTGCGCATGCGGAGAATGATAGTTCGCATGTGACGACGTAGCATGAGTTTGAGCTGAATTTAGTCAGCAACTGCGTTTCGCGTTTGGGGTTTGGGGTTAGCTTACTGATGGATTCAGGCGGCGCGGTAGGATGATATTTATTCTGTTGGATGCTCTGCAGCGCAAGCATGGTCGCCCTAGACGCACTCTCTGCCGCAGAAGCAACGGCTGATGGCAACTCCAGTCCAGAAGATGCCTCGTTGGCTTGCTCAGCAGCTCTAGAAATATTTTCAGCAAGAAATCTAGACAAGTCATGGTTGAAGGAGCCATCGCCGCTGGCTGATTCCACCGCACTCTGAGCAGCCCTCGAGGCCTCGGCGATAACAGCGTCCAAATCAAAAACCCCATCAAGTCCATTGCCATTCGTCCCTTCGGCTTGGTCGTTGCTCTCAGTCGGAATTTCCATCTCGATGGCTGCTGTGCCCGATTTCTTGATTGTTTCAATATTATCGTTAACGAACGCGTTCAAGCTATCAAGGAAAGCCTCATAGCTAAACTGCTTGCTAAGAGCCTCTGTGTGAAGTTAGATACCTATAGAGCTAATCCCTTGTCATGCACGTACGTATGTTGTTAGCATCATTTGATTCGTTTAGCAACATGGCCTTGCGAGCAGCAGCGTTCGCAATGAACAGAGTCTCGGTCTCATTGAGAGGGGTGTTGGGATGGTGCGCATGTAACCTTTCTCGGAGTTCCGTCGTGAATAAACCCTCCAGCACCTCATCTTTCGGCTTCTGTTGTTCACTTTCCAGTGTTGCCAGGTATATCTGGGTTTTTAAGCTGAGAAATAATTCAGCTGCATCTTGCGGCAGGGCCTGATCTTCTGCAACAAAAACCTTAAGGAACTGCTCATTAAGTTCCTCCCAGCAGATTTCGTTGGTGCTAAACACGCTTGCGCACAATGTGGCAAGGTTAACTATCCTGATGACCTCCCTACCCTGCCTCGCGAGATTGAGCTTTTGGGCATCTAAGAGTGGGTGGTCATCAGAAAGCAGGCGTCGCTGAGCGTCAAATGTAGACTTGAGAAACGCATACTCCTTTGCGACCTCAGAGTCCGGATCGTTTCCGACGCCTAGCACCGCCATCGTATCCTCCAGGGACTGCTCAGACCAAGCTATCAAGATATCAATAGCCTAGAAATCTATCAGCCCTCAACTATAATATGAAGAAAGGCATGCGCGGCATACAAGGTTACCAAGAGCCGGTATGATATGTTTCCGGCGTGTGTAGTAGGCTGGATTACTCCATATAGTATCCGGTGGGGTCTTCTCATCGGTCCGTGTGTCTGACTGTTGGTGGCTAGATTCAGCCTGCGCATCCTTGATCGCATTCAGAATATCCTGGGATAGGTTGTTGTCGTCGTCTTGAACGTGGGATTCGTCGATGGGTTTGAGCATATCATCAGAGACATGGTCGTGGTCAGGTTTAACCTGGGATCCATTGATAGCATTAAGAATATCTTGAGATATGTCGTTATGGTTGTGTTCTGGCATGAGCTCCTGCATAACCGATGCCTCAGCTTGTTGAACGAGGCTTGCGATGTCCACGATATCATTTTCGACAAGTTCGGTCTTTAAGCGCTTCTCGTCTCGAGAATGGCCCTCGCCAATACTATCATCATGTGTTGACTGCGACCGCGATCTTTTAAGGGCCGAATGTAATGGTTCCTGTAGTGGTTCGCACGTTTGTTCTTGCGGCGCTTCGGTGTTTATTATCATAGCATCCTCTGTTGGCGGTTCGTGCTTTATCTGGGGACCTATCCGGCTAAGATCAGTACTTGCTGTAGTTATAGGCTATCTGGATGACCATAGTCCTTGCAGGAGATATACGCATAACATACTCGTCGGAGGCGTCTCGACTGTAGCGGTACCAGCCGATGAAATCGCTGCTTGGGCCGCCGCCGCAGTGATGGCATCCGCGACATCAGCCATTGATGAAAAAATATCAACTACGCGGCGAAGATGACATTGATACGGAAACCGCTGGACAGTGATTGCGCTGTCGTCACTATCTTAACTGAGGGCAGTTGACGTCGAAGGAAATTTTAGGGACAGACCGATAAGGATGCCCTTATTTCCAGCCCCAAGATTATCTTATCGCGGCGATACACAGGACCACAAGAGACTCCACCGAAACTGAAAACGACGTTTGCAAATCAAAAATCACATGTCATGGGGATAGAGAGCGACTCCCCATAATATTTGCGAACACTCTCCCTGAAGCTCAGCCCGGCTTTGGGTAAGTAAAGTCCATAAGGAGATACCGGCCAAACTTCTGTACTTGTTGAAAATGCCACGAAGTGTAATGCCCTGGAAGTTATACTTTCTACGAGTACATAAGTGCACTACAGGCACCACGTGCTGCCACCAATCCATAAGGACAATTTTGCCTGATACTGCCACAACGTAATAACGGAAATCTGTCATGGTCATAATTCTGTGCACAACCCCATATTATGTGACTCGCACTGCAGAATTGAAAGAACTGAGTGAGATTGGTTGCCATTACCTAGGTATGTCGTAGCGTTCCCCAAGCTATCGGACAAGCATCCACATGTGCATTATATGGGATCAAAGTTCAGGAAGTATATAGCACTCAACGTTACAAGGTACCCGGTATGTAATATGAACCTGCCGGTAAAACATACAGTAGAAGGCGAATTGGGTGCCGCTGGATTTTTAGTTAACTCTTTTAACGGTCGCGGGGTGGACCCTGCGGCTCTTGTAGCTTTGCGGAATCCACTTGTAGCGGAGAGGTACAGTACTAGTAGTGTTGACATTAACCCAAGCGTACGTACATTGAATATTAAAGGTTTTAAGCGGAGAGGATATAATGCCGGACTATAAAATCCAAAAAGCAAACTGTTACTGCTCCTGCTAGCCTATTCTAATGTCCTAGTGCTTGTCGTTGTAGACGCTCCGTGTAAGTCCTGTTCCCGCTGCCAGTCCCTTAAGCCAGATATGGAGGATATCGTATCTGGATGTTCTGGTCCTAGTACTCGCGTCTGAAGAGAACAACACTCATGTATCAGGTCCAGAGCATCTCCGAGGCGTCCCTGTGTCTTCCATGTGAACGCCAGGTTAGCCATGCTGGTCAGCGTGAAGGGATGATCGGCCCCGAGCTTCGTCCTGCTCATCTCCATCACCTGCACGTTTAGCTTCTCGGCCTCCTCCCACCGGCCCTGGTTCCAAAGCGTCGATGCCAGGTTGTTCATGCTGGTCAGCGTATCGGGATGATCGGCCCCGAGCTTCGTCCTGCTCATCTCCATCACCTGCACCTCTAGCTTCTCGGCCTCCTCCCACCGGCCCTGGTTCCGGTACGTCGACGCCAGGTTAGCCATGATGGTCAGCGTGGAGGGATGATCGGCCCCGAGCTTCCTCTTGCTCGTCTCCATCACCTGCACCTCTAGCTTCTCGGCCTCCTCCCACCGGCCCTCGTCATAATATACCCTGCCGAACGTGCAGCCTACAAAATCTCGATACCTCTCAGTATCCCCGCCCATATCGCTGAAAACTCCGTCGACGGCTGGGAGATGTACCACAAGATGTCTGCGGAACTCGGGATGATGTTTCTCCTCTGTGACTTGACAGCATGCTGCCAATATATATACCATATACCACCACGCCCACGATTCGCTTTGCTCGCTCTGAACTGCCCGCCACTGAACCAACTTATGCATCGTTACGCCAGCCCAATCCCCTTCCACTCGCTGCAGGAGGCCGTAGCGAACTAACAAATCGCGGCATTGCCGGTATAGGAAACTATCCCATTTTCCTCCATTCACAGGGAGGAATCGCCGGAGCTCAATAGGTATTTCGTCGGCTAGCCCATTGTCCAGAAGTAGAGTGCCAAGAGCCGCGAGACCGAACATTTCATCTTGAATAATAGTCCCTTTGAACTGCGCAAGAAACCTCAATAGTAGGCGTGGCTGGATCGTGTCCTTTGCAATCCTTTGGAGCGTGGTGTCCCATACCGTCCACACCGTCTTCTTCGTCCCCATCAGTCCCTGAAACTCGTCCTTTTTCAGGAGCTCATCGCGATGCGTGGTGTAGTCCTCTAGATACTGCTTCAGAGCAATCTCAGGTGGCGCAGAATCATTGCCGATATAAGCACCTGCAAGATCAATGGCAAGTGGCAGGTATCCAAGCTCGTCTGCCACTTTAGCACAGCACATTCGGATAGTTTCGGTGACGGCCTCTTTGTCCAAGTCGAGACGTTGAAGAAGAAGTGTCGTTCCTTCTTGAGGAGACATGACACCAACCTCAATGTGCTCACAGCCTCCCGGGATTAGCATATGACTCCGGTTGTCCTGGCTGGTAATAATAATACTTCCCCGGGCCCCTTTCGGTATTGCCTCCTTAATTCCCCAGCTGACGTCGTCAGCATTATCGACAATAACGAGCCATTCATCATCCATCTCTTTTCTGTCACGAAGCCATCGGAGCACCCTCTGGAGAGCCCCGTTATCAGCGAGAGCCGACGTCCGATTCTCATTTTGGTCGTCCGAGAGTCCAAGCTCTGCAGCACATCTCCTAAAACTAGATCGCACTGCCTCCTCATCGGTCGCATCAATCCAAAGTATTGGATTGTATCGGTCCTTTTTGCTCTCCGCATACTTGAGTGCCAGCTGAGATTTGCCTGCGCCGCCGAATCCGTGAATAGCGACAGCATATGGAACGCTTGCTTTTCCGTGTCGTATCTGCAATTTTTCCTCGAGCTCCTCCCATAGCTTAGACCGCTCGGTATAGCTTTGCACGCTCTCGACCGGGACAGCATAGTGACGCTTCACTCCGGCTGGAGAACCATCAGCAAGGAGACTTTATTGACCCAGATTATCAAAATCAGCCTGGGGACTAATTACACACCTCCCTCTCCAATCTCACGGAGAAACCGTTGCAGTTCGTTCACAAAATCTATGTACTTAGGGTCCTTGGGGCCGCCAAACTTGCAAATATCACGGTGATTCTCAGGGACGGTCAAATCGCTAGCCCATTCTGAATCGATATAAGAGGAATTGAGTGGAACAACCTTCTTCGGTTAGCATTATTTACTTGGACTATTAATGTACTCGGGTTATGTACCAAGTTCGTAAATGGACCCATTGGTCCGTTCCCCAGCGGCTTTGTTTCCCGGAAGCTGAATACTCGGAATTTCCCGTCGCTGCTTTGGCCTAGCATTCTGCTAAAGTTCTTCCTTAGTTCCTCCAATTGCCCATTATCATTCTCCGAGTTCAAAGCAGCAAGCAAGGTTGAGTTGGTGACGGCAAATATGCCGGCAATCCGTCTGAGCAGCTCACCCCAGTTTGCCATGTCTGAGCCCGAGTGGGGCGTTCCGAAGAAGATGACCCCTCTTGTCGAGTCTCGTATGGTCTTCAGCCAGGCATCTCCGCTAGTTGAGTCCTGAGATATCTTGAGAGCCTAGTACTAGTTAGAGCCTCTGCAATACGAAGAACACGCGAAAAGCAAACAAACAAATTTTGTCAGGATCCCACCAAGGCTATGGGTAATGAAGATGAGAGGTCGATTTGGCTTCATTCTAAGTTAGCAGAATTTACGGTTATAGCAACCAGCCGGATTTGACCTACCGCATATGCCCGTTCATTCGCTAGTTTGCCCAGCAGGCTCTTGCTCAAGGTATAGAGGTTGTCCTGGGAAGAGCCTCCCGGGCTGGAATAGTAGCCAAAGGTCATAACTCGTACATCCTTTACAGTCTCGGGTAGTAAATCTCGTGGCCAGAAGACCTCCTGGTTAATAGAACTGTCAGAAACTGCAGGCAGAGATTCACAGTTTTCCGCAGCAACTCGATTCGCGCGGCGGAGCAACCTGTTGCCTATGCGCTTGCCGATCGGGACACGGCGTTCGGCTGAGGTCTTCGGTTCACATGGCTCGGTTGACCATGTCTTCTGCGGATGGCCACCAAGGCCGTGAACGAAGACGAGACTAGGATGGAAATGCCGATTAGCAACGGCACACTTTACGAGCAAAGTAGGAAACCCGGCAAGAATTGCATACTCCGCCTTTGGATCGTCTCCGCCGGTATGGAGACAGGTAATCCCTGTATCCACAACCCGGATCTCATGATTCGTCATCCTTCTGCGCAACGAAGTCGTGTTTGCGATCTCAAAGTGCCCCACAATAGATCGTGGATTAAATGTCAGGTCGCGGACAAAATAATTGTCACACTTTACTTTTGCCCACTTAAACCTCAGCAAAGTAATATCAACGGACAAACCATATATATCTGCCGACTTCAGGATATATATTACGTAATAGGTTAATAATGAAGCAAGTTAACGATATCAATAAGTTTTTCTTTAAGCGTTTTGGTGAATTTTTAATAGCTGTTGCGAATAGTTACATCGGAAGAAGTTGTTCTGACGCAGTGTGAGGGTATGACAATTATTTTGTCCACGACTTTGACTGTATCTGGCAACAATCAGGCAGTAAGCAAATTGAACTGCGCTGTTTTGGGCCGAGAATCACCCAGTCGCGACAGCAACACTTGATGTTACTTGCGTAACTTTTACTGTCAGAAGTGCAGCAGCTGTGTGCACTACGCAACAGGTGGCCAGCTATTTCAGGTCACATGACATGACCAACCGCCGAGCAAAAAGGCTCAATAGTCATCCTTTTTTTTTTCGAAACACAAGGAAAACAGACGTGATCACCCGGATCAACTGAAGCATCTTTTTTTTGCCATCAGCTTTTTAATCGATATTTCGTCCGCAGCGCGGAATTTCAGGACTTTCACCTGGTAATTCTAACAGCTAGGACAGTTGATAACAGTACTTCTGGGGTACAATGTCGGAATTCGACGTTTGGGGCTGAGCAGAAACCGTATCGGCAGATCAAACACCTTATAAAACACCTTATAAACCAACCCCTATTATTCACTTCCTGAATAATAAGTGGATAAAGTGGTTTAATAATTGAATAATCTGCTTAACGATAAGGTTATTCCCGAATATATATAGCCCTGATTTTCCCTAGCTGTTGCAGGAAGTCCATAGCTTGAATATAGCTGAATTGACATTCTTCAGATACACCTTAAGATTTCCCTTAGTCTTGATCGAGACTTCCTCCATACACTTTTGCTGGCGAAAGTCCCCTTACACCCTTTAGGTACACTTATCTTTAATCGCCATCCTGTCGCCTATTTCCTACATACAAGCTGGGAGAGGTGCAAAGCCACAAGTGTCCGAAAATGGACACCGCTAGAAAAAGTTATTTAACAGTCTGCGACACCCATTCCGCCTTCTGTACATACATCTGGCAGACGGCGAATTGGCAGTGCCTGCGATATTATTTTGTATATTATGGCGCAAGCTTAACCTAATGCCACAGTACCACTAATAAGAATGCTTCAAACTATTTCCAGGACGCAACACGCCAGTCACCCGCTACTGAGAATGTTGGAGGTGCTTTATTTCGCCGTCCATCCCATAGACCTGTATAGGTACCAGGATAGTAGGTATTTCGGCCTGTTAAGATGGCGCGGCTGCTTAAACCGGAGACTGGCAAGATTTCAGTTGCGTCCTACCTGGGCACCTTACCAATGCCGTGGCCCCTTTATTGCCTCCGTTAGCCGTAAAGCCTTGGGTGTTGAAGCACTCTTCGCTATGCTAGTTGACCGGCTGGTCCGCTGGTTGTCGGTTGTTATAAATGTTATTACCCTTGCTGCATACAGATATAATGAGTTGGGGTCCGAACTTTTTAGGGTTGGGATGTTGAAAACACGGCACTCGCTCGCTCTGCTTTGACCCGAGATGATGACGTCTGTTCAATTCACCAAGGCACAGGGTGGCGGTAGAAAATCCTGAAAAACTTTCAACGAAATTCGAGACTCCCTCTTAACTCTCGAGTATGAGCAACATTTCTGGATGAAATATATCTTCAAGTCAAATCATACGGGAAGGAGACACATAGACGCCAGTTGTCAGCTAAGCTACAACACGAGGCATCTAAGGTTTCGCCATCATGTTTATGGTAAGTGCGCGTCTCCGTGCGTGAGGGGCAATTAACGGTGGGGTTGCGGGGTATATCGCCAGGTCGATCTTAACCGAGGGAGGGGAGACCCAGCGCCAATCGATCGGCCTTTGGTCCATTACTAATGCTTATTTCGCTCGAAAGATGAACTGACAAACCTCATACTAACTTCCATAGATTCAAGCGCCAGCGAGCCCCGCCTGTCCCATCCTAGGTCCAATGCATGTATCTATATTCCTGCTCCGTTGCTACCATACCGCCGTTCACCGTTGCCCGGCCACCTTGTGATTAGCTCCCGCCAGCCGAGCTTGGGACGAACGGAAGAAGGGAAGATCTCGAGCGCTTAATTCGTCACTGGTATGTCCAGGGGACTCGCATCTGGTGAAAGGACGATTAGCCGCGGCCCGTAGGATGCCGGAACTAGATGGCGCCATACACTAATTGTTTGGGCACTGGACAGGTCGCTATAGTATCGTATGTTAAGTGTATTGGGGAAACAGGAAGTGGCTTCTCATACCGGGCGGTGGGTGATCGCATGTACGATGGTCCTGCTTCACAACTCCCTTAATGTGGGCTCCACCAGGGCCAAGATCGGCTGGATATGAGGTTGCTTGAGTGTTTGTATAGATATATCTAGTTATGAGTGAAAATAAGGTTGTCTAGTGAAATCCCTGTCTAGACACTATAATTGCCGAAGTGGTCTCCCTACATGACATAGCGACCAGGCAAACTGAAAAGTATAAACTCCAGATGGGAGGGCAATTCACACCGACAACAAAGACCAACATTATCTATGTGAGTCTGACTCCAGCGGTAGAAGGAGCTTATGGGCTGTTACGAAACATATTAGTGGAACCATAATAATGATACTTTAGTCGGCAGTCGGTAGCTTTCACAGACTGAGGCATATGGATATGTTACCCAAGCTCCAACAGGCGTACGAGAGACGGCAGGACAATGGAGGAAGGTTATCCTCGGCAGAGCTACTGCACCTGATCTATGGGGCTGTCCACTCAAGGCCCTGGGGACGGCTTTAGCGGCACAACCCCGTCATTTACCCCGCTTGGGCTTCGGAGCTTCGGTTCATAAAACTGTCCCAATGTTCTCATCCCTTGGCCGGGAGGGCACAATATCGGCCTCTTCACCACTTACCTTCACCAAGGTCTCGATTCCATATAATACACCAAAGAGATACCAGAGAAATTGTCCAATAGCCATCACCTTTAATAACCATTATTGAAATCATAAAAAGAAAATATGCCTCTGACCGTTGAGCTCAAGACGCCACTTACTGGCCCATACCAGCAACCCACTGGTCTGTAAGTGAACAGCGTCCACTCAAGCATTGACTAAATAACTGTCAATTCTGAGAACCACTTCGCACCAATGCTCGTTATCTAACTTTTTTTGCTTCCAGATTCATCAACAACGAGTTTGTTGAGGGCGTCGACAAGAAGACTTTCGAGACAATTAACCCCTCCACAGAGGAGGTGATCTGCTCTGTTCATGAAGCCACAGAGAAGGATGTCGACATCGCAGTAGCAGCGGCGCGGAAAGCTTTCAACGGCCCATGGAAGACGGTCACGCCAGAGCAGCGGGGGATCTACCTGAACCGGCTCGCTGACATCGTCGAGAAGAACTCTGATTTATTGTCTGCCGTCGAGTCCCTTGACAACGGCAAGTCGATTAAAATGGCGAGGGCCGATATCGCTTCGGTCGTTGGCTGCATAAGATACTATGGTGGATGGGCAGACAAGATAACGGGAAGCACCGTTGAGACCGTCCCGGACCACTTCAACTACACCAGATATGAGCCGGTAGGTATTCGAAAACGGACACCATGAATAAGAAACATAAAGCGCTAATACGAAGTGTGTACAGATCGGCGTCTGTGGTCAGATCATCCCATGGAACTTCCCATTGTTGATGCTTGCCTGGAAGATCGCGCCGGCTCTTGCGACGGGTAACACCGTTGTGCTGAAGACTGCTGAGCAAACACCGCTCTCGGCTCTCGTCTTTGCTCAGTTTGTTAAGGAGGCCGGTTTCCCTCCCGGTGTCCTCAACATCATCTCCGGCTTCGGTAAGGTTGCTGGTGCTGCTATTGCCTCGCATATGGATATCGACAAGGTTGCCTTCACTGGCTCCACCATTGTCGGCCGCAGCATCATGAAGGCGGCTGCTTCTTCCAACTTGAAGAAGGTGACGCTGGAGCTCGGCGGCAAGTCTCCCAACATCGTTTTCAAGGACGCCGATATCGAGCAGACTATCTCCTGGGTCAACTTCGGTATCTACTATAATCACGGCCAGTGCTGCTGTGCCGGCTCGCGTATTTACGTGCAAGAAGAGATCTACGACAAGTTCCTCGAGGCCTTCAGGAAGCGGGCGGCTGCCAATGCCGTCGGCGACCCCTTCGACGAGAAGACCTTCCAGGGCCCGCAGATCAGCCAGCTGCAGTACGACCGGATCATGGGCTACATCGAGGAGGGTAAGAAGGACGGCGCGAAGATCGAGGTGGGCGGCGGCCGCCACGGCGACAAGGGTTACTTCATCCAGCCGACCATCTTCAGTGGCGTCACGCCGGACATGAAGATCATGAGGGAGGAGATCTTCGGCCCCGTCTGCGCCATCGCCAAGTTCAAGACCGAGGAGGAGGTCATCGAGCTAGCCAACGACAGCACCTACGGCCTCGCCGCTGCCCTCCACACCAACGACCTCAACACGGCCATCCGCGTCAGCAACACTCTCAAGGCCGGTACCGTCTGGGTCAACTGCTACAACATGCTCCACCATCAGGTATGTATAGAGCGTCACTACCCCAGATAGTCCCAAGATGTCTTTACTGGGTTGCCTTCTGCCTTACTGATTTCGATCGCAAATTGCTAACATGTCTCTCAGCTGCCGTTCGGCGGTTACAAGGAGAGCGGTATCGGCCGCGAACTGGGCGAGGAGGCTCTCGCCAACTACACGCAACACAAGACGGTCAGCATCCGCTTGGCCGGTCCGATATTCTAAGCTCCAAGCTTTTGGCGTGGAGGGGGAAAGGAGAGAGCAAGCGGGAGGATTCAAGATTGGCCCTATTGACTGTGTCCCCATAAGTGAGGAAGCGGGGATGACGTTATGGTCACTTAAGGTGTGGATGAATGGATGAAGGAGCCCCATGATAACCGTTTTTGAGTGCGGTAAAGTGTATATAAGTCATACGTATCATGAGACGGTTGAAACCAAATTGAACAAATTCTGTAACCAATGGTTCTCACGCAACCTTAGGCGTAACGTCTCAGAGACATGATCTGTTGCGTCGTTCATTATTGGGCAACGGCGCCTCGATAGGCCCTTGGTGGGAGATTCGAGAGGCAATGACAGGGTAAGATCAGCAGCAACAAGTATTATTTGAAAAGATTTAGGGGTTACCCGACTGTACGAGCTACACGACAGTTGAGGAGAACGAATCGTAGGAAAGCCACGTGCCGCTATGAGTTGGGGGAAGGGTGTTACTGCAGGTTGGAATACCACAGCGTCTATTGGGGAGGAGACGAGCGCGGCACAGCTGAATTCTCCGGCTGCGTTGAGGGGGTCCAGGCACATGAGAAGGATCATATAAAGCCCCGCGTTTTGGTGTGTTACGAGAAGCGAGAGGTCGTAATTGCTACTTTTGTGGGCGATGCAGGTTCTCTTACTGTCTTGGATGCTAGGTGAATGTTTATTGTAGGTGCGACCTCTCCACGGGGTCATGAGCGCGGATAGAGTTCTTTGATCTCACAGTAAGCAGCACATCGGCTACCCGAAGCGAGAGGGTGTGGTTCGGCCGACATACCTATATTCATACAGACCAAACATCGCAAGCGTCATCATTGCATACGTCTGAACCTGAGGCTAAAGAGATATTCTTTTTGGTCTTGGGAGAGCGACGCAAATCCTTCCGAGTCAACAACGCTCATCTAGGGGGGGGAGGCATGGTGACGTTTTGAACCTGGTTTCGGGGCTGCAGCCGACTGGACCTGTCTCAGCTCCTCACTTTCCCCGCGTAGGAAAGCGGCTCAACCCCATGCACCTAGCTAAGTAGGTAATAAGCTCCCTGTGCTCTTGCGGGCGGCACAGCTGTGTCAGCGAGCCGCCCAGGGGTATAGGTACGCACGGCGGAGAGCAATAAAATTCTTTGCTCTGCTTTTCTAGTCTCGTCCTCTGCCTGCCTACCCAGGTTATATCTGGGCGGACCCCTCGGCGGATTACAGATTGGTTTGTGATAGGCGGGAAGCCGAAGCGGTTCCACACCTGGAGGCACTATCGGGAAGCTTCGTAGTTTGATCGTCGTAGCTGAGGTTCGGTTCTTCTTCGAACGTGACAGCTTGCTACCGTTTGGCGGTGAGCATACCTGCGGCCCGCGATTGTCGTCTCGTTGCTAAGTCTCGATGGAGGGACTTTGGTTCAGGGCGTTACCAAGTGCCAGCGGGCATACATAATGACACGGCGACAGAACCTTTTGGGGCGACTGACTGCGTTACTTCCTTGATGGAATCAAGATGCCACTCGAGGTTCTATTCCGTCACTCAATCGAGGTGAATATACCAGCCACATTTGGGATTAACTCAAAGATCTGGTTCATCGTATTGGGAAGTAACTACGTAGGCAGCATCCCTATGACAGTGGTACTATGTCCCCGACTGCCAGAAGGCCCCACAGTAACCGGCAACCGCATTTTCCGTCTGAGCTCTTGAAAATATGGAACTTCGGTAACCATTAAACCACGTAGGTTCGGCCTTTAATGGAGCATATTGCTGTTTAAGGTTAGGGTCATACCGCTTCTCCTACGGTGACGCCTTCTGGCAGTCGGGACATAGCACCTCCTATACGTATCCTGGAAAAATTGGTGAAGGCCGATTATCCTATGCCTCGCCATGTTTAGGAGACTGCAGGTAGGCTCCACGCCAGACAACATGCTTGCGACTACCATGTACCGTGATAGCGCCCTCAGGTTTGATCTTCGCCAGGGTCTCCACGCGCAACGTGACATATTCACCCGAAACGCCGGACTTCGGGCCTCGATCGACGGGGAGGGGGAACACATCTGGACGACGAATCTCATAAGACCTAGGGTAAAAGACGAGGGCTGTCCACGTCGCCCACGATGCGTGCATGCCCTGGAGGCTTGTATCTATTGCCAGAGCCTCCACCTGGGCCGCCTGGATGTCGTTCGTTGCAATCCCCTCGGTCAGCAGTATAGAGCGAAAGCTCATATTCTCCGTCTACTAGTACGTCGTTTAAAACCATACAATCGAGGATAACCAACACCTTGTCGGAACATAGAGATGGACACAACACCGCCGCTCGCAGCGCTCACGACCGTGTTTAGCGCGCCGTGCGCGACGACGTGGCTCATAACAACGTCAAAAATACCATCGCAATATCCCCCATTTCCGACAGGCGGCCCATCGTCTTGCAATCCGCCGCAATGGGCAGCTAATATCGCGGACAAAGGCTTCCAATACTACTCGCCGGCGATCTGCCCAAGCGGGTTCGAAGTAGGGCCCGACTGCGAAGTTACAGACACGAGGATCCCAGAGGAGAAGTTTCCCGCCATTAGGGCTGGAGAACAGGCTTTCTACTGTGTTCCAAGGTAAGCCGACGGTATAATCGAGCTCAGTGGTGGTTACCCACTATCCGGAGGATTAGAACAAGATGGAGACTTATTCGTGAGCCTCATCTAGTGGCTATAGGTGCACTTCAGACACGACAGATTTCCGCGGCGGTATATGGGGATACACGGTCGCAGGACCGACAAGCGGCATCTTTGCTGATTGTACAGTTGGCCCTGCGCTGCAGATACGGTGGAGGGAAGAAGACTTGGAGTCTCTCGAAACGCATCCTTTGACGCCTATAATGGCCGATGATGGCCCAACTGCAACAGGAGCCATCACAACGCGGGTCACAACAGACATGGTCACAATGACCACCGAGGCGACGACTGAGCCTACCTCCGTTCAGGCGCCCGACACAATAGACGAAATAAGGCCGCCTACCAGGTTTCTTACGGTAATTACAACATTGACCTTATCCGGAGGGTCAATGACGGTATCAACTGTGACTACAGGTGTACCCGAACCATCTCCATCTCCAACCAAGGCAGCCGAGGACAGTCGAAGCAGCTCGTCTGTCATGCCAAGCTCACAGCCGAATGACAATGGCGGTAAGATTGTCGATAATCCTACAGCCCTCACAACCATCTTTTTGGCAAGCCTACTGGTCGGCTTAGGATTGGGAGCAATCGCATATGTGTTGTTTCGACGCTCGCGCAAGAATGAAGTTAACCAAGAACGCAGAGAAAATATGGTAGGTGTGGGTGGTTGGGTCCAACGAAGCAGTGAAAAGCTGCAGGCTGTAGCCGAAGTCCAGGGCAGCAGCCCACCAGCATGGCAGATGAGGAGGACACATGCTGAGCTCGGAATGGATGGCCCAACCCCGGAGTTGGACACTGGACAACCCCTTGGGACGAAGGACAATCCAGCAGAAATTGACAGTCGCGAGCTTGCATCGCATCGACACAGGTGGAGTTGGCTGTCCCACGTACCATCAACGCTGAGCACTCGACCGATGAGACCGGAATGTGAGCAATCCAAAAGTGGGATCGCGCCTCGAAGAACGGGCTCTGTAGCTTCTCAAGCTTCGTCAAGCAGTATGAGCTCTGAAACCTCGGATACGGCATTGCTACCTCTACACAGTCCGAGCTAACAGGTGTAGAGGAGCGGCAGAGCATCGTGAGGGTGGCTAAAGGAGCAGCCGTCTACGTGAGATTCATGCTACGGCGAGGGAAGTGCCATATGAGGGTCAATCAATGTTGTAAGATAGTAGAAGCACGCAATTTTGGGCCTAAGGTGACACGGACATGGGCCGGCCGGGCTCCTGGAATACCCCGAGAGTTAAACATAGAATCCATGGATTGCTTTTGCCATTCACAGAGCGATTCTCCCAATGTACGACCCCTCCATACAAAATGCAACATCAATCAGTGATATGCTGAGTAGGTTTAGAGCGACATAAGAGAGGTAGCCATGTGAGTCGCACCACAGCTAGCAGGGGATCTTGCGCGGCTGAGGATCTTAGTCGAGGGGATAGCACCATAAGCAACACCTATTCATAGAAACATGATTCCCGCTATCTGTTTTTGGCGGACGAGTGGAACGGATGGCAGATAACGGCGTATGCATGTTGTTCCGATGTCCGTTCCAGAGATCTGGCGGTGCAGCTGTTCTGCTTGAGGCGGAAGAGCCTGGCGGTTCTGGTCCGTTCGGGTTTCCTTGATGTGGGGCAGCAATAGGAGAAATTTCCAAACAGACCTGGCATGTAGGACTCCATTCTCGCTGCCTGTTTGCTGGTGGCGGCATCGGGCTACCAGGAAGGAAACTGGAGACGGAAGGTTAGAGAAGGCTGAGGGAAAAGAGTCACGGGAGAAAGGCGAGGAGGCCTCTCTCTTTATAAAATTACCCAAGCGGAAGATCCATGACCAGCTGAAAAGGAAGCGTCTTACACCCGAAATCGTCATGGTGGGTTGGGGGCTAAAGATAGGCATTCCGAAGGATTTCCATGCTAGAATGTTTTGAGGCTGAGAGCCTCAGTATGCATTGACCAAATGGCAGAAAGGTACAGTGGGGAAGGGCGCAGCCACCCGCCTCTTTTAGTAGAACGTCACCCTTATTCAATAAACAAGGTACATTCCTCCCCACTGCCCACGTGCACTAAGCATATTAGTTTCTTGGCACTCGATTCGGTGGATCACAATCATATGTCCTCTTCGCTTGGGTATCAATCTCCGCAATATCACTTCTGCATCTCTTTTCCCAGATTTGCGGCTCGGCCATGCAAGCGCATGTTCTGCATATGCCGCTTATGTGATCTACTCAAAAGCTACTTGAATACAGTATACTCACGTTTATACATTTCGATAGAATCAGCTTGCCCAAGTTGTTTGTCCACCATCCGCGCGACCACGTGCCGCTGATCTTAGTTGTGAGACATCGTTGTCAACTCTAACTGCCTAGGACGGCCGCGTGCTAGGTTTCAAGTGATACTACAGTCATAGAGCTCCCATAAGCCTACTCTCAAACTCCTCAGTAGGACTTCAAAAAAGTGGAATCCGAGTTGATTATCTAGACAATATGGGCGCCTGGGCCCCCCCCGTCCGAGTTCTGACTTCTTGCGCAGCCACAATATAGGCCTCTCGTTACCATTTCCGGCGGCCTGGTCGGTCAAGGGTGAGGTCCACCCGATATGTTCTGAGGCGCGTGCCACCCCTGACCAAACTACACATGCAGCCTTACGGGGAGGCCTATCACAGGTGACTGCTACCATGTACCTGCTTATAATCAAGCGTCCCTGCATCGCGCTTGAGCCGTTATGAGCCTGCCTGCATTTCCTATTCGTCTCCATACTTACTTAGCTCCCGCCTCTAAACCCGCAGAAGCAAGGACCTCCAGTTCATACATCATCCAGTCAACGTTTGAGTTCACCATCGAAAGAACGAAACCGCCGCAGCCCCAAGTCTATACTAACAGTTTGTCGAGCCAACACGACGCGCCGCCGTCCGGAGACTCAACTGCCGGATATGCCTAGTTACTATTTCACGGACGTCAAGCCAAGAACCTCTAGGGAGTATGAGTTCGTCCGTTCGAAATCATTCTCGTTCGGCCACAGGGAGCACCACCGCCATCATCACGATCGCCATCACTACCACCGGGTTCATATATGCCCCAAGAACTGCGCCGGGATAAGTTGTGATGAATGGAATGTTGTTGTGCGCGAAAACCGGAGTCTGTCGACTCTCAACGAGAGCACAACCCGCCAAAACGAGTCCCTAAAATCTGAACTGCGAAATGCCAAGGAGGAGATACACCGCTCGAACGCTGCCAACAAGCTGCTATCCGAGGAAAACGAACAACTCCGGTGCTCCCTTTCACATGATGGTGAGAACGCCGAGAAGTTCCGCCGGAGAGTCGCAGCTATGAAAATCGAGTTGGAAAAGAAAGACCATACCATCTATCACCTCGAGAAGGAGAACACATCCTTGGCCGCAAAGATCCGGGACTTGAACGACGCTGCTGGCAAGATCGCGGAGCTGACTTCGGAGGTTGCTCATTGGAAGAAGAGATCGGCGGAAACGCTGGACATGGTCAAGAGGTTCGAAACCGGATACGACCGGGTACTCCGAGATCTCGACAAGAAGGAGGCACTCATGGACCAGTATCGCCACAAGATCCGACATCTCGAGGGGCTTCTGCCCCGTAGTAGCTGCGTTAGGGTTCACTGATGGCTCAACAACAGCACTTTCCACCCTATTGCGATAGCGGTATTTCTACTGCATTTATCATTTGATGAGACACGTTTCTGGTTTTCATGGGTTTCTGTAATTTTGGGATTGGGTAGCACAGCGTGGGGAGTTGTGTAAGCTGTGTTCTGCTAGCAACACGCGAATCGCATGTCGAACGATTCATACAGTCTACTGTCGGTCTTTAGCATCTGCGTTTCTTGTTCTTGTTACGTTTCCAATTCATGATGTACGTCTAGGACAGGCAAACAGAGGACGTCATAATCCCTTTTGTCTTGGACTCTTACGATTTATTTCCCCCAGATGGGATATTGAGATACCCCCCGTAGATAGCCAATATTGCAATTTGAGAGCGGCAGTTTGCTATGTCCTGTTATAACCGCGAGTCGTGGGCGCTTGTCACGTGAAAAGTGCCATGATAGTCATGTGGAATAGACGGATTTGCTCATTCCTAAGACCGTATCCGGCCTGAGCCTTATGATACCACACGCATGATTGGGGAGGATATTATCACTAGACAAGGGCTATTGTCTACACAAGCGCGGTGCATCAGCAGGTTCCGAATGTGGAAGGAGGGTGGGACATAGGCATTGCCCTCCAGCGAACTTGGACCAAGCATCTACGCCGAAACGCCATCAAAGCCGAATATGGATTCTTTTCTTTGACTAAGAATTTCATGATTGCCTGGTCGCGGGATATGCGCTCTTCGGACTCTCCCCCACAAGCACACAGAATCGTATGAGGAGGGATTTTCCCCCTTGGGAGTTGGGTAACTCTGCCCATAAAGTCCGCATCAAAGTGACATTCCTCTCGACCTAGTTAGCGGCGAGAGTATATCGGCGTATCGAATGGCGCATCATCCCGGAGCGAATACGATCTCCTCACGGGCCTCGACTCCTCCTATGTTCGATTCGGACATAATTCAGCTCGCACCAACTTCACAGTCCTGCGCATGACATCATACCTGCTGACGGAGGCAAACCTAGCTGCTCAGCCAGGGCATCCAGCCCCCAATCAGCCACGACGGCAGTGTCGTCCAGAAGAAACATCCCCCCTCCCACACACAGATGCATATCACTCACTCTCAAAAGCGGTGACGAGGACGGTGTGTAGCATCGATCATGAACCCGATATCTGGCGGCACCACGTTGCAAGAGCGGTTTCGTGATATGCCGACATCTAGGCAACATCTACGTAGTGTCCGGGTTGTGCAATACGACTCTGACAAATGCGGCGCTGATGACGGATAATCTGGGGAAGGCTCCAGCCCCCGCCGGTGCATGGAACGTGTCTCCGAGCGGTGTAGGGAGTTTGTCATATGGCAAGGCTACGTTGGTAATTCATGATGAAATCGAGGATAAGACTAGCAAGCATATCCCGAGAATGGCATATTGCACCCTCTCATGCAATTACCAAGGTCATGAACGTGCGGGGCTCATGGGATGCCACATCCCTGCTGAGGGCTATGCAAACACCTACATAGTAGTATTACTCACCAGCGGGTGCTGTAGCCGCTGTCTGAAAGTACCCTACCTTGAATTAGCAGCTCCCTCCCTAATCCTTGCCAGCGAGCGATAAGGTTTTCCTGATAAGGTTTAGGTGCGAGATATTCCCACGGCTCTGCCCTATGGAATTTGGCTAGTGCTGCTGCACGTACGTATGCTTGTATTGATTGCTTACCTTAGCCGATGGGGATCCCGCCAGGACCCCTGTGGAGAGAGGCAGAGTCAGTGGGTGTGGGTAGTATTTCCACTTGTACCCCACCGCAGGATTTTAATTCCTGCCTACAATGTCATCGGCCTCTGTTTCGTTTCCCATTCTGCCACACATATGGGTATAATGATCTTACTGTAGCGATGAGATAGCGGGTAATACCGAGTCCAATAAGATTCTCATGGTTGTTTTCTAATTGTCCCGGTTCTCGAGCTCTTCCATGGTTGAGAGTATGCCTAGTGAACGGAGTGGACTTGACTTTTCAGTGCGAAAATAGCAGCAAGCGATGTCATAATTCAGAATCTTGCATCTAACGCATGAACTTCTCGACAGCCACCTGATGCCGGCTCCTGTGAGTCATAATACTTGCAATCGGTACTTGTATTCTTGTTGCTCGATGACCGACCGAAGGAGACGCCTCCAATTGGATATTCGGGAGAACGATGTCTCCCACTGGTCAGTCACCTCTGCGGGCATCTGCACGCTAATGCGACGGGGTGGTTCCCAGTCGCAGATGCGCAGATGAACAGATTCTGGGAGCTCTGTCGCATTTGAGTGGTCCGCTCGCATCGCTCCACACTGGCGAAATTATCCCACTGCGCGCATCGCGATATTCTGCTTCAGCGAACCGCGTACCATTGGGGGTCAAACAACAAGGCGAACTGGGCGGCTGACTCGACTCGAACGTTTTTTCGGTGAGGATCTGGCAGGAAGTAGCTCTACGGTTGTTTTCGCGGAGTGCAGCGCATTCTTGTGTGAGATGCCACTTGTACTCAGGCTTTCTCTCGCGCTCTTTCATTGCGCCGTGCACCGCCTCGCGCTAACAATTGTGCTGGTCTGTGGGCGTTCAGCAAGCCATGCCGGGTGTAGAAACTAGGTTTTCTACCGAGAGATACAAGTTCAATCTCGTATCCTCTTAGGATTATCGAGAACCTTGAATTCTCGAGACCCATCCGCCGTGTGGGGGGCCGTTCTAATCCTCCCGGGGAGCTGCCTAAAATGACGACTTATGTACAAGCCGGACGGAGGCAGCCGACCTACATGATATCAGTAATGATACAAGTACCGACTTCTGAGAGATTGTTAGCCATAGTCCCCGATACCTGCCTGTAGCTGTCACTACACTGAAGGCAGCAGTGGCCCCCATTTGCGAATTGGCCTCATAAATAAGCAGGTCTCCCTCTCCTTTCTCAAAATCTCATTCGAAGATATTCCATCTTGTTCCAACATAGTATATTGTTCCCACCGGTGTTCTGTATACTTATACTACTTCTAAGCTACGACGCTCACCCAGTTGGTGGCTCTTGCCCCTTGTCTGCCTATACTTTGGACCCCCTTACACCTTTAACTTCGCCCATCATCCTCTCCTAATTGCGCTTTGCCTCATCCGAAAGCAGCGGCAGGTCTCAAGACACACGGTACTATTTCTATCCGCGCCGGCAACTACGAATCGGATCCCTTCACTGTATAGACGCCCTGATATTCCTTCTAGGCGCCATCCGTGATGTCCAGCAAGCGAATCAGCCACCCCCCTTCACCACTGGGGGGGAGCAGATCCCACCGCAGCCGCGAATCAGGTCGGGATTCAGGAGTTGGTTCGTTATCTAGCGACCAAGCTAGCTCTGGAGGAAAGCCTGATCGTAGATTCACAGCTCATGACTATCAGGATCAACACACTAATATCTACGCTCTTCAAGAAGCATTGGAACGCGCTACGGAGAATGCTGAACACTACAAGAAGAAGTGCCGCGATTTGGACCTCGAAGTGTCTAACATCAACAAGGTCCACCGGGAGACAGAAGCTCTTTTCCGCGCTCAATGTGACCGCACCGAACAACTAGAGCAGGAGCTCAGTCTCTTTAAAGAGCAATACAAAGAACTCCAAGCCGACTACGACGACTTGCGAGACAAGTACAGCGACCTACGGCAGCGATATACCACTGAGACTCGGCCTGTGGAGAACCCTATGATGTCGGGTGCTGGCGATAGACCAACCCGCACGAAGAGCAAGCACGGGCACGATGACGAGCAGATGAAGGACCGGATGAAAGACCGACTAAATAGGGACGGTCAGAAGGACGACACTAGTTCCAAGTCATCCCATCGACACAGCCGTCGCCTAAGCAGAGCGCCAAGCACTAGCAGAAAACCATATATCGAAGAGATGCCGCCGCCAGTCAGCTCGAAATCATCTAGGTCTCACAACAACTACAAGACTACATCCCAAGAGCCACATATTGTGTCTTACGCGTCTATCCCTCGGACATCCCAGCCCGTAAGCAGTGCGGTTTACCCTCCGACAAATGAATTCCAAGACGGCAACTACCATCTCTACCCGCTTCCTGGGCCGCATGGCAGGCGTAAATGATCAAATGCCGTCATTGGGGAGGACAATCTCAGTCACAAGGATGAGAATTACGATCGAGAACTTGGTCGGCCGGTTCATGTCACATCAAATGTAGACATCCGTCAGGACATCGCCATCCCGTTATCACAGGAGCCCATTGCCAGGTGTTCCTAACGTTGCACAAAAGTCGGTTCTTCTGGACCCTAGACTTGGTATTAAGCCAAGCGTCCAAGCGACTCCGCAACTCCTTACCCCATTAACCCTCCCCACATCCACCGAAGCCCTACTCCGCATCGGAAGTGCCAAGACAGCGGCTTGTTGCCTAGAGTGGTAAGGGCCAAGAGTCATCTGATTGACCGGGGGTCCAATCGGGCTTTGGCCGACGCTTCATATTACTTCCTCTTACCGACAAGCCTCTATTCTTATGTTCTACTCGCGTTACCAGGCGGAGTTATCGAATTGTTCTCCCTTACCTGTCGACGGTCGGCTTCCCTTATAATCCACAAGATGGTGGGCTTCTTCCCGTCCCTCCCGGATAACCTCCGTTGCTGGGCCTTGGCACAGCCGGTATTCTTTGTGGCCTCGGCGCCCACGCACGGGACACATGTCAACGTCTCGCCGAAGGGCTACACAAACGCCAACTTTGCGGTCCTGGGCCCGAACCAGTGTGCATACATCGACCGCACAGGCTCGGGCTGCGAGACCATCTCGCACCTGTACGAGAACGGTCGCGCGACGCTAATGTTCTGCTCCTTCGGCTCGAGTCCCCGCATCATGCGCCTCTTCTGCCGGGGCCGCGTTATCGAGTGGGACAGCGCGGAATTCGAGCCCTTCCTGCGGAAGATGAAGCTGCAGAAGGTCGATGCCGCGCGCGCCATCATCGTCCTCGACATCTTCCAGGTCCAGACTAGCTGCGGCTACGGCGTGCCTAAGGTACGGCGCATAGTCGAGTCTGAGGCCGATGGACTCCATGGGGCGGGCGAGAAGACATGTGATGATGATGATGGTGGTGAGGATGGTATCGAAAGGCAGAGGCGGGATATTGGCGTCGCCGGCTTTGAGGAGCGGCCCACGCTGCAGCTCTTCAACAACAAACGCGAGAGGGAGGGCACCGCGCATGACTATCAGGCCGAGAATAACACGTGCAGCATAGATAGGCTGCCAGGCCTGCGTTCCGCCCGCCGTGACGTGGGTGAGCGGCTCTGGCTGGGAGACGCAAAAGCGCATCTCAATAGGATGCTCGCGGAGAGACACGGGATGGCGCTGGGTTTTCTCACAGCAGTGGTTTTCTATTTCCTACTTGGGCTTGCGGGGCTTTGAGTTTACTTGGATACCTACAGTTGCTGTTTGATGGATACCATTATTGGGCTCGTCGGCGCGTCCGAAGCAGAGAAGTTCGGTGACGTCAGCTTTATATGTGCGTCGATCTAGTGGATAGGTGCGAGAATAAAATTTAGCTGTCATATGTGCCGCTCTAGACGTACCAAGGCATGTGCATAACAGTGTGGTAGAACCGGGTCGAAGCATCGAGTCTTGGTCCCGGCAGAAATGTTGTGTAGCCTACGGAAATGCAAGGCAGAATCCATCCCGTCGTCTCCCATTAGTCAATATCGGTTGTACAGATAATAGGCTCGACCACCCTAAGCACATATATCACCAGCGGGGCGTTCTAGGCCCAGCCCGAGACATGCTCCCTTCACAAGGCAGAGTCGCGATTCGTAACGGTCTCCACGGGATGAAACTAATGGCTGTCCCACGCTTAAGAATATACAGAGGATCGTCGAAGCATCTTTGGCGAGGTCTTGCTATAAGCTTCGGCTAACCACAAAACATCAATCGTTGACCTAAGGTGGTGGGCTCTCTTAAGTGGAAGCGCCCAGTTAAGTACTGCGAACAGAAATATAACCATCTCAGCCCTCCCGGTAAGACGACCACCCTAAGCTAGGCGCTTAGGGGCGCTGCGCCATTTGCATCGTCGCTCAAAGATGCCTCTTCCCTAGATCTTTGGTCCCCTAAGCTCTGCTCCCTCTTTTATTATAGAAGGGTTAACGTCATGGGTCATGAGTAGTCTAGAAGCAGTTGCTCTCTAAAAGGGACCGCCGCCTCCAGTGGTCGGAGCGGTCACCGGCCAGAGGGACGTAGTGGCTGAAGAACCGTATAACTCGACGCTTCGGTCTCTTTTGCATCGAATGATGGTTCAGCAGACCGTAGAGCTCAGAGGTCACTCCTGCTAATTGACCCTGCAGATCTCGGCTGCGGAAGAATACAACCCTTTGCTCGCTCAGAAAGAAATATCAGCCGGTCACGCTGCTACGGCGATAGTCCTCGCGTCAGATCGACCGACTTGATGACTATTTTGGTCGGGCCGGGTCGGTTAGACTTGCTTTTGGAACTCTACGTATATTGGAGATACCCTCAAACCCGCATCATTTTTATACCTAGTTGCCGGATGTCCTTCTATGTATACGCATTATCCGCCGGCTAGGGCACCATCCACGTTCCGTTGAATCACTTGTAGCCCACGCCACGGCCACCCTCCAATGCATCACTCCGGCGGCTTTACCCCCGAGATCTCCGCCAGGCTCTCAATCAACTGATCCTGCGTCTTCTCGTCGTTCGCCTCGGCCTTGGGACTGTCCTCCCGACCCGAAGCCCAGTACTTGCCCGTCCGGCCCTCGGCGGCGCCCGCGCCTTCCGCGAGGAGCACGTACATATCGACGGCGGCCTTTATATCGCCGGTGGCGCCGGCGCCGCCCATCTTCGTGGGGACCCAGCCGGGATCCATGGAATTGCACGCGACGTCCCCGAGCCCCCTCCGCCGGAACCACCGCGCGAACCAGTTCGTCAGAAGCACGTCGTACAGCTTGCTGTCGGAGTACCCGCAGGAGCGCAGGCGGTCCGGGTCCCGCAGCGTCGCGGGCGCCGCGTCCCCGGAATGGTGCAGGCCGCTGCTGACGAAGACGTGGCGCCGCGGCGGCGGGTGCACGAGGCAGGTCAGCAGGTACGGCGCGAGCGTGTTGGTGGCGAACAGCACGGGCAGGCCCTCGGGCCCCCGCAGGCCGTCGACGCCGCGCATGACGCCGGCGTTGTGCACGACGGCGTCCCAGGGCCCCAGCGCGCTGAGTCGCGCCGCGAGCGCCTTCGTCTCCTCCGTCGACGACAGGTCCGCCACGAGCACGTCCCGGGCCTGCGGGCACGCGGCGCGCGCGTCGGCCGCCCGCTGCGCGCTCCGCGCGTGCAGGTACACGTCGTGGCCCCTCCCGGCCAGCGCCTGCGCGGAGAGCGAGCCGAGGCCCTCCGCGGAGCCCGTGATGAAGATTTTGCCCATTGTCCGGCTGGTGCTCGACTAGGTAGGGTAGAGTTCGTATACAGGGGCTGGATATGTTTATGTGGTTAATGACGGGGTGGTCGATTATGTAGTAGGTGTTGGCACTAGACAGCCACTTCCAACTTCAGCTTGAGATTGATTGCTATGCCGAGATAATAGATCGATTATATACTGCTTTTGAGCAAAGTGTGCAGCGGGAGTCGAGGAGTAATAGACGGGACAGTCGGACTTTAACTTCACTTACAACGAGCCGTCCGTACCTTGATTTCTAATATCCGTCCAGGCATGTCCCCCGTCGTCATGGTATTGGCAGAATGACGCCGGGCGCCGCTTTTATGTGGATTCCCCTCTATATATAAATGGTATAGTCGGTGCCGGAACGGAAACATGGCTCGATCGTCGATAGTCCTGGATGTGGTGTTCCGGCCCACATTGCTGAAACGACCGGCTTCGGAGGATCTGGAAAAGAGCAATTCGCTACTTAAGCAGTAGACTGAGAACTGAAGGATCAGTCCGGTAGGCATCATCGTATGATAATCTCACCGCTATCCTAGATCAACACCCAATCTATACAGATCTAGATGACGGGCAGGTCTTTCACCGGCCCCGGTGGCCTAGTCTGGAGGCGAGACGTCCGCCTAGTCCTTTCCTCTTCCCTGAGGACTACGAAAACGGTACAAGTCTGGGACTGGCAAAAAAAGTACTAACATTGCAGGTTTGGGAACGGCGACAGGTGGACATATCTTCGGACTGGCCACTAGACACTGATCATTTACTGGATGTACACTGTTCTCAAGCCCCTATTCATTCAGATCTTCGGATCACGATAACGTTGTTATCTTAGACCACTTTTCTATCAAACTCTCTACTCTTCTTTTTGGTTCTTATTTACATTCACAATCTCTCCCCTAACAGAGGTGATATAATCCGGTTCAAGGGTACGGAGCGAGATGTCTAAGCTCACGTCGCCTCGCATTCACAGAACTGCCCCTAGTATATTCAGGATCGTCCACCTCAGAGTAATGCCGTCAAGCTACCAATGGACAGAAAAACATCTGCCAAGTCCGCTACTAGACAAAGAAATGCTGTCTAATCACCAAGTCGCTAGTTACATACGCTTCTGTCATGAGTGTAATGAATGCACGGCCCTGAACCATGATTTGATAATCCATGTACGCGCACGTCATGTCTCCCATGAGTCCTTCTCAGACTTCTCGTCGGATATCGTTCTCGACGTCTCCGAAACTAGCTCATAATGACGAGCGGCTTGATGAAGCGCTATGGCTGCCGATATAGTCTCCAGGACTCGTTCGTCGCAGGATATGGGTTGCCTTGTGGTTGAACATGTACTGTCCTAGTTACTCGTCGGAGCATATTGGCGAATGAATTCAGAAAATCCCTGCGGCTATAACGCCATAAATTCAGTATTAGGCGCCCTCGTACAATCCTATCAGCTAGGGGCAGCTGGATTGGGAGCGTCCGCCGACGCAGCCGGTGCCGCCTTCGAGGATGACGCTACCGGCTCGCCCGTTGCAGCAGCAGTCCCACTCTGGGCCCCACCCCCTTTCCGACCTCGGCCGCGGCCTCCACGCTTAGGGCGATCCGCCTGCGTCTCGGTGGACGCCTTCTCTTTATTGTCGCTTGGAGGTTGGGAAGGCGCGGGCTTCTTCGTCTCCTTTCTCTCGAGTACCTGGACGGTGGCCTGCGCAATCGAGACCGGGCTAGCGGCAACGGCTTTGACGAGTCCCTCATGGTCTCCGAAGTCGACATAGGCAAACCCCTTACGCTTGTCGATTTCGATAAACGTCACGGGACCGAAATCCTCCATTGCCCGTTTGAGTAGAGCGTCGGTGACGCCCTGCGAAGGGTTCGCATGCTTGACGAATGCGCGTGTTGCGCCTGCCGTTACTGAGGGCTGGGATGATCCTTTCTTTTGTGAAGCGGAAGCTGCTGGCTTGCTAGAGGCTGCTGCTTTTACGGAGGAGGCTTTCGGGCCGGTAGGAGGCGTTGTCGTCGGTGTCGAGGGCGCTGCAGCTGCCGCTGGTGCAGCTGCAGCACCTGGAGCCGAGGAAGCGGCACTGTCCTTGCGTTTTAGAATAATAGGTGTGTGCTGGGGCGTCGACTTAGATGCTGCACCAGATGCTTCACTGCCCTTACCCTTGGCGTCCTCCTTTGAGTTGTTTTGTTTGGCGGCTTTATTTCGGGATCTTCTAGAACCTTCGGGTGTTTGACTTTTCGGTGCTGTAGGTGTAGATGGAGGCACTGAGGGAGAGGCGGTCTCGGCAGGTGGGGCCGCCGGCGTGGACTCTTTACTCTCCTTAGACTCTTTCCCGGCGTCGGACTTTGCTGCCGCCTCTGCTTTGGCGGCATCCTGACGTGCTCTCCTATGAGCACTACCAGGGCTTAGACCTAGGTCGCGCTGCAGAATCTTAGCTGCGGCTGCAATGCCAGCTCGTCGACTCTTTGGCGGCGCCGGTTCCTCAGCAGGCTTGTTAGTAGTAGCCTTCGCAGCTACCGATTTCGCAGCTTCCGCAGCTTCTTGTATCGCAGCCTTCTTAGTTAGAAGCTTGACAGGCTCCTTTGGCTTGTCCTTCTCCTTCTCGCTCGGCTTTTCAGACTTTTCAGCTTTGGTCTCCTTTCCCTTCTTCTTACTATCCTCTGTAGTACTCTTAGTTTTGCCACCCTGAGACTCGTTGCGAGTGTGCTTAGCACCCTTCGCGTTGGCCGCCTCTTTAGCTTTGTTGGCTTTCTTCTCCTTGAGATACTGAACAAGAGGTGTAGTGGTAACTTTCGTATCTTCGGCAGCTGCTTCTTCCAAGGACTGCTCGTTCTCGGGCTCTTTTGGCGGGGTGGGCTGAGTAAGAGCCTGGAGGAAGGCCTGAAATTCGGGATCCTGGTCGATTGTGCCCTGCCTAGGGTCCGTCCGCCTCTTTGCCGTAGGGACTTTCTGAAACTGGGCTATCTCGACGTATGGAGGTCCTACCAAGGCAGAATCGTTCATGGTGCGTTTGGCATCTTCCCAAGTAGACCTTTGGACCATTTCGGATAGAATGGCAATATCTTCGGTTCTTATCAAGTGCAGGTAGCATCGTCCCGGCGTCGAGGGAAAAGATGGGCTAAGAGGACGTATGTTAGCTTTATCTGATGTAGAGGGGCATTCGCATCTTGCATCTATGGGCGTATAACTGACTCCTGTGAGATTTTGCCCGCTTGGAACTGCGACCAATCCACCTTTCCATTTCCATCCTTCCACTCATCTCCCAGAATATTCCAGGCTTCCTCTGCCGTCATGCCTGGAGGGAGCCGGCGGATAACGACCTTCTTGCCTGTAGCTGGGGTCTTCGTCTTTCCCGGCTTCGACGTTTCAGCCTGACTTGCCTTTTCTTGGGCGCCCCCGTTCGCGCTGTGTCTACGAGAACTCAACGACGATGCCATTGCTCCCGTGTCAAGGAAATCGATAGCAAATATGTGAGGTTGAAGGCGGTGGGCCTCGAGTGATAACGTGTACGTTTTGTCGCTAATAGTGCTCCCTCGAGATGGCCGGTTCTTTCGCGAATTGAAGTGAACAAGATATGGAGGGCGATGACGAACCGTTTCGGGGGCATAAAGAAAGGCGTCAACTGTAGGCCATAAATGTCCGCAATTGAGCGAATATGGAATGCGTCGGTGTTTTAAGTTTACCTTGGAAATGACGAGGGATCGCATCCTCGACCTTGTTCAGGGTGACCCTATGCAATTGAATACAGCCACACCCCACCCTTCTGATTTCTGCCACACTCCACCGCTGACCCTGAGTTTATTTAGCGGGTCAATGGGTAAGGGTTGCTAATCGTACGTGACGCTAATGGAAGATCTGCCTTAAGAGAAACCCCGGGACTAGGTAGCACTCCCTACTGTGCAGCCAGGTTAGTGGCTACTGGTCCCTGATTCCCCACCATCCCCGCGTACTGTCTACCAGTAACAACAACCTTCCAGCGCACTCTTCAAGTTGCCAAGCAAGGACGGCTTGCATACTTGAAGGTTACTACCCAGTAACCTACTCGCCCTGGATCATATGTGCGAAGAGACTGTAGACTACACGATACAGGAATACTTTGAGAGAACACAGAGCCACTGGTTCCATGAGGACGCTGATATTATGACGATCTGCGCAAGTTCTTCACATTGTGCCCGCATTTCTGTATGTCCACCCCAGGGTAAAGCACCTCGACGATCCGAGGTGATAATAGAAATCCGACCCGATCCACCGCCGATGCCGATCGTCCGTCCAAAAACAGTAGAACAAGACGGTTGATATTTCGAAATATATCACAACTCTCCCATCGCAAACTTGTAGTAGGTCTCGCCGAGTTCCATCAGAGTTTGGTTCCCGCCGACCACGTCGAACAAGCCCTGCGCCGGTTTATTCGCCTTTAAACGACCAATGAACTCCACCACCCTCGCCGCCTTCTCCGTCGTCATATCTGGCTCCTTGAAGTTGATGATGCCGATGGGGCTGTGCCCGAGGCTAAGGTCAAGGAACGCAAAAATACTCGCCCACACGCCCGTAGCCCACTTTGTCTGGCTGGGAATCAGGTCAAATTTCTTGTCGGACCCGTCAGTCCGGAACCAGTACCAGTGGGAGATGGGCGTCGGCGGGCCGGCTCGCAGTCCCTGCATCATCGGCACCATGACCTTGGTCGTCGCCTCGGCATCGCCGTAGGGGTTGATGTTGCCGATCTCAGTGAGCCAGACCTCCCTGCTCGACACGCCGCGAGCCATCTCTGCGGCAAAGGACCGCAGCGTCTCGAGATGCTTCGGCATGGCGGTGTGCGAGCCCTCGGCGATGTATGGGTAGAAGTGCAGGTTGGCAATGTCGATGGTGCCGGGGCCCGCAGCGTTGAGGACCTTGCGCCAGTAGGCCAGCAAGTCAATGTAGAAAGTCGACTTGAGGTCGAAGCCCTCGGTCAGCTCGATATCCTTGTACTTGACGCCGCACGGCACTTTAACCTTCCACCACGACCGCCCTACGCTGCACATCCTGACCCCGGTCGGGACTTTGAAGAAGAGCGAGCCGAAGCTCATATGGAAGCCCCGCCCGAGAGCCTCGAGAACGTATTCGGGCATGCCTTCGAAAACCCAGAGCCCGGCCGCCATGATCTTCACCTGGATGGCCGGCTTCCCATTTGGCAGGGCCTTGTTCAGCTCCGCGGCTGCCTTCCGGATGGCATCTGCGTACATCTTGACATACCAGCCGTACGTCTCGGGGGCCATGGCCGGGTGTACATTGGGTTCGTTGCCGATTTCGATGGCGACTGCTCTGCTAGCGTTATGAGCGTTATACGCGTTTAGAATGAGAGCTTGGAGGCTGCCCTTCTCCGAGTCGAAGATCTGCTGCAGTACGTCGCGCTTATACTCTTGTCCTCGCTTGACCCCAAACTTGCCGAAAGGCAGAATGTACTTCGCCGCAGTGAAGATGCCTTCGCCCCTAAGGAGCTCCTCGTACTTGTCCGAGCCAATCTGGTCGTAGCATCGCGTGGTCTTGATCCAGTTCGTGACGGAGAAGTCCGTGTCTGCCGGGAGTATTAGCCTCCCGCCAGATCATAAACGAGGGGAACTAGCGTCTTACCGAGGCTGCATTCGAACCTTCTGGGCCTTGAGTCCCTCAAGAAGCCCCATCGGAGGAACACGTCGCAGTCATCGAGATCCGCATACGGCCCATTGTGGCGATCATTGATCTGACCGACGGTGAAGAAATCGGCCAAGCAGTTTTGGTCCTCCGCACCGCCTGTCTTGGACACGGCACATGGCAGATAAGACAATCCTCCCCGCCGGTATGGGAAAGGATGGTTGCCGATGGTGACGGGGCCACCGTAGGTGCGAAATCGCAGGTCTTGGGCGGTGCAGAGAACGGCCGTGAGAAGAACATAAACGAATGTCAAAAGCATGATAGTCTAATGGACTTTGAGTGCGGTAGACAGCGAGGAGAACGAGCGATTGAGGTGCCCTGCGAGAGCTCTTCTGGTTGTCTTGACTAGAATGAATCATCGAAAGCAAACTCTGGCCCTACGGCTCCCTTTATATAAATTTTTTGTGAGAACATGAGGCTTAACTGCTGCTGTTAGACATGCCGTAGAAATCAAAGGACAACCTCTTGGCACGTTGCCGGGCTGGTCAATGCCTTCTCGGGATATTCCCAGACCGCAGGAGAGGCCTCCTTGACCGCCCGAATCTGCACAAACGACGATTTTAAGAAGACCCAGGCCAGGCCAAATGCCCACAAGATGTATCCAAACCTTGGCAAGCGAGAGGATTAGGAAGTCGCGGATGAGGTCCGTTTACCGCGCCCCGAGCTAGCGACATCGCACAGCTACGCCCGTGGTTCTTTTCGCCGGAAGTAGCGCTGGCTTGCCGGGTCCTGGACACCAATTATTGCAAGGCTATGCAAGCCGGTTGGAGGACGCTGTTGGAATTCATTTGATGTCATCGGTGTCTGTGCGCGGGGGGCTTTCTCCAGTGGGCAGACTGTAGGTCGCAGTCAGAAGTACAGCTGTCATAACCGCGGCTTTGAGGAATAGAGTTGCCCATGGTATGGTATTTGATTACTGATTTTGGAGTTTTCCAAAATATTAAGTCCCGTCACGATGGACGGGGGTGCTTCTGCAACTGGTGAATAAAGACAGTTCACAAGGAGTACAAATATCTGCGGCCATCAGAAAGGCGGGCGATTGCTAGGTAAGAACGAAGTTGTAGCGCCTTTGAAATCTCCCGCTGGCTCTCAATGAGAAACGATGTGACTGCTTTTCGCTCATGCAGGTACGTGACGAGATTTCAGGCATAGGCAGAAAATAGCCAGACGACGTCTTCTTCCGTGGGTCTCCGCCATTCATCAGGGACGCACCTTACGTTGACTGCATAGTCTCCTACTTCCCCGCTTCGCGTGGTTCATCGCTCCCCGTAAAACCGGGCCAACTCGTGATTCGTCTACTGGGCATTCTCACACTTCCACTGGCTATCGAATGCAGGACACTCCAATGTTTCACCATCTTCTCGATGGTCCACATAGATCCAACGCCCGCCAGGTACCGAATATTGCTCGACTTGCTGCATGGCAGCTTATTAGAGCCGGTTAGCCGGAGTCTAGTAATGCGGAGTTGTCCGTTGGTGGGGGCGCATGTCCCGTGGCTGGCGCCGCGACTTGCTATCATTGACCTACTCCGGTAGCTCGTCCCACTATGAGTTCCTCCGCCGTGATCTGGGGGGCTCGTGTTCATAATTAGACCTTTCTCGTGTTTCAGCCATCTACGCTTTAGGTGAATCGAAGTAAGGTTGCTGCAAAAGGAAAAAGCCTTACGCTTGCGTAGGCTAGGCTGTCAGGCAGACTGAATGGTTCACGAATGCCGTATATGGAGATAATGGCGACTTGGTCAAACATGCAGCGTTCAATGTCGTCCACCGCGTTTATTCTACCTACTTGCTTACCATGTCCTCCGACGAGCAGGGGACACGGAGGCAGAGACGACGTGACAGGATAGAACGTATTATTTCTTTTGCTTTCCAAAGCTTCGGCCTCGCGGCTGCCATCATATTTGGCATCTACGCGCCACCTTCGTACCAACTTGGGCAATGAACATACCGAGACCAGATAATAGCCACCATTCTCATTCTTGCTGCACTTGTTGAGCAACAGTATGCCAGTGGACTAACGGAAGAAGCCAATAGATGGAGCTACTGGGCCTATCAGCTTGCAAGTAATTGGCTCTCCTGGAGAAGGCACAGACAGATCTGGGGAAATTATGGGGGAAGCAGCAATTACAGTGACTACAACGCGCATGGGTAGGTGGTGGTGAGGGTGGAAAGGTGTATAAATTACCATGGTGATATTTACTCTCATCCAAGCCCCTAATTATCTTCCGTCCATGCAGGTACCTATGATTATCAATCCCTCATAGCCCGGCCCCCCACCCCCCCCCCAAAAAAAAATTTAAAAGGAAAAGAAAGAAAAAAAGAAGAGGTTGCCAATGGCCTACCCTTTCGCAACCCGACGCTAGGGCTGCACCAATTTTCCACATTACCTCACCCAATCCAAGCTCCAGATATGATGAGCAGCGTGGATATAGTCGGCATCTGGCATGAGCTCATTGCTGCCAAGCCGCCACTCCGAGTTGACCAAGTCGACATACGGGCCGGTCTTGTCGTCTTCCGCCATTTTACCGTCCTTGCCTGAGGGCCGCCGTGGATCCAGGCGAATATCGTGCCCGAGATAGCGCCGTAGTTTGGAGCATTGCTCATGGAGCTGGTGCAAGGGGGGTTCTTTTGGGTGATGCTGTCGCGTGTATGCGTATACGAGCAGCTCAAACTGCCGGTTCGCAGTCTCAATCAGATACTGCGTCTTCGACTTGTGTGCGCCGTCACTGCCGTGATCGGGGTTGCTGTTCGAGCCCAAATGATCATGTGCCGCTGTCTGGCCACCGCGAGCGCCCACCTCAACCTCGGCGAGGATATGCCTGTGGATCCTCGCCGCGTCGTCGAATTCGCCAATCAACACGTGCAAGCCCGAGAGCATCTCCGATACACCCACGGTTTCCGGGTCTAGGATGCCGCGGCTGTGGCACAGATTGTGTTGTATTGTCTCGCAAAGCTGGATGGCGGCTTGTCTGTCCTTACGGGCGGCATGAGCGTATACCATGAGCCGGCCGACATCAAGGATAAACCTGACTTTCCGCGGTTTTTGCATCCTAGCATAGTCCCAAAGCTTACGGAGGAGGTCCTGTCGCAGGAGCCGCCTCGGTCAGTCGCAGGCTTTTATTACGAGGATGGGCAGGTTCAGGTGATTATTGGGGGGGGGGAATCGACGGTTGGAGGAGCGGGGAATGGTAATGGATAGTACATACCTCTAGCTTTTCGTAATTTCCCTGGTGCCGCAGAAGGCGTATGATGGCGTCGCGAGCCTCGGGGTTTAACCGGACAAGATCAATATCCAAATCTTCCAAAATGTCCAACGTCCTATCAGTAATCTCCTTAGACAGCGTCTGATACTCCTTTTCGAGAGTGCCCCCCGGCTTGGCGACATCGAGACCAGCCATGAGCCCTGCCAGCCCGTAGGCGTACCGGATGCGGTGCCGGTCATTGTAGTAACCACACTGGTTGGCAAAGCGGAAGGCATACGCCGCAACCCCGAGAGCCTGATCGAATTTGTTAAGCCGAATTAGCTCCCTTACTCCGGTGTTGCCCGCCCGGCAAACCAGCGTTCCGAAGTCGATGGGTTTTTGGCGATGCCTCTCCATGAGGGTTGCTAGCAACACCGAAAAGAAAGCGTGTGCGCTGCCGTCGTTCGTCCCCTCGATTGCCTGGTACTTTTTCTTGAAAAAGAGGAACAATTTCCGTTCGAGTGTAACCGACATGCGTTTTTGATCTTCCCGGTACCAAAAGTCGAGCAGCCTAGCACCACAGTCGAGCACCTGCTCAACATTTCCCTCGGCATCTGACTCGGCACCCTTCCTGTACTGTTCGCACAGGGTCTTCTCAAGACGATAGGCGGTTATGAGATGCGAATAATCCATGGCGACCGCTTCTCCAACGCGTTGCTCGAAGGAGACGAGGAAAACGAAGCACTCTTCATTCGGGGACGCACCCAGGTCGAGGGTGACTTCTCCACTGGTTTCGAAGTATTCACCAAATACGCTCAGATGTCGTGCTTGGAATACGAGATCAGGACCCAGCTCGGCCAGATCAGGATCCAGCTCGGCCAGATCAGCCTCCTTGAAAATGGTCGCTAGGATTACTGCGGCACCGTAGAGTGATGTGGAGTCGCAATCAGCCGTCACGACGTCTTGAAAGGCGTTGCAGAGCAGGCTGACCGTCTCAGCCCGTGACTTGTTGATGCCGTAATTTCGGTACAGGGAGACGGTGGTACGGAGCATGGATAGAGTTTCCAGATGCCAACAGCCAAGATCGGTCCGTAACCGAGCGTATATCTCACGGCAAAGGCCAATAACCCACTCGATCATCGGTGCTTCGATCCCGGTTAAAGAGCCAGGAATGAAAAGTTTGATAACGCGCTTTTTGGTCTCTGTGACCATCGTTCTCGTGCTGTCCGTGTCCGGTGTCTTTTCGATGAGGTCCTTGTAGATATCTATCGCGTCGCGGTAACGCCCGGCTTCTTCACAGGCGGATGCCCAAGCGGCCATGGCCGTGATCACCACTGGAGCATCCGGATCGAAGACGGTCTTGGCAGCTTCGTAAAACTCGAGAGAAATTTGATAACAAGAGGGAAGTTCCGCACCGGGGTGGGATTTGAGTGCCTCGACGTATACCTCGTAGATGAGCTGGATGTCGTCCTCGGCAAAGGTGATTCCTTCGCGGTGGTGGATGAACGTACACCACAGGATTTTGCAGGTACGTTGGAGCTCCGCCCACAGCTTTTTGGGGCGGTAATACTCGACTAGCTCTACGGCTGCTTTAAAGGCATCGGGGTGGCAATAGTCCCGGCCTGAATTGAGCGCCTTATCGATCTCGACGTAGTACTTGTGCCCGTCCCCACGCCTAAAGCGCTTGGAGTAGCTGGCCAAGTCGTACCAAATCCGGATGACCAGCGCATCAGAGCGTCCCAGGCGCTTCCGGAGCTCGTCAGAGATCTTGAGGTAGAGCTTGAAGACGCTCTCGTAGTAATAATACCCCTGGCAGAAACGAACAAGAGCGTCGAGAAGACTTCTAACCTCTTCGTCTTGGATGCGGGGGGCCGCAAGAAGGCAGCAGTGGAAGGCACGGAGGTACTCTTTCTCGGCCATTTCGTGGCGACCCTGCCTGTCGTGGCAGTCGGCGAGGCGAACAGCCACCTGGATGCACCTCGCGGCGAAATGCTCCGGCGGCTCGACGGTTTCCTCCGCCGTGAGGAAGGCTCTCCAGGAGGCCTCGAGCGAAGTTTTGAGAACATCTTCGGCGTCGTTCCAGTCCTCTAGCTTCATGTAGCAGTTGGCGAGCATCAGACAAGTGCCGAAGAAGACCTCGTCAATTTCGTCATCGGGGCGGCTACCAAAGATTCCGCTCAAGACGGAGGCAGCGGTCTCACCGCGGCCCAAGACGTTCAACAGCAAGCCAATTTCCCGGAAGAGGCCGAGGATTTCCCCCTCGCCCAAGTTGTAACGCTCGTGTTCATTCCAGATATACGTCAGCTTGTCGGAAGCCTTATCGACGAAACCCCTATTCCGGAGGAACTTGGCGTACTGGATGCCGGCGCGAAGCTTGTCTCTTTGCAGCTCGGTGGAAGGCGTAGGCTCGCGGTCGAAATCCCCCTGAATGCGCCTCCAGAGGAGCTCGTAGGTATCTTCGGCTTGGAGCCATTCGTCTCGGGTCTCGTGGGCATAGGCGATGCGGAGAAGAAAATTGACTGCTTGCTTGTCGTCCGCCCCGGCACTCTCAAACCCGATGAAGTCTATATAGCTCGGATCGGTCACCACCGGGGTGTCGGGTCCGAATTTGATGTGGAGGGCTCCTAGGTCATCGTATACGCGGTGTCTGCCGCGATCCAACACGTCATCAGTACCCCCATCGTAGATCCCCTTGTAAATCTTCCTCGCCTCTTCGAAGTCCCCGATCTCGATAAACAACTTCACAAGAGCTACGCGCCAGCGTACGGCGAAATGGCTGGAAAACCCGGATGTCATTTGTGATATCTTGATGAGGAGGCGGATCATGCGCTCCCGACGCTTGAAGATCTCTTCGCCACGAGCTGTGATTTTGGCGGTTTCGGTACGTTCGAGGTAGGATTCCGCGCACTTTGTGATAACGGTGCTGAAGCGGGGCAGATAATCTTCCCCGATGCAAGCGGCCTGGTAGAGATGCTCATCACCATCGGGTACTTCGTCGGGGTAAGCGACACAGATGGTGGCGACCATGACCTGGATCTGCAGCGTGAAGAGAGGCTCTTCTCCGAAGCAAACCCGTCGGACGTCTAGGAAGAAGGTCAGGTGTCTGACGAGCTCCGGCGCCGACGATCCCTCATGCCAAATTGATCTCTGCACGAGAACGAAGCGATGTGATCTTGGGAATACATCGCGCAGCTTGCCCCTCTCCGCTTGGGCATTGAACCCTGAGTGGTCGAGGTGAGCCTGCCAGCGGCTCGCCGCATAATGCAAGAGCGGATAAGCAGATAAAAGTCTGTCGATGGTTTGGCCGTCGGAGGGCTCGAAGGATGGATCAGGGCTGTCCTCCTGCTTGAGCGTGAGTTTCGCGTAGAGGAGGAGAACAAGTGTTAATCGCCGGTGTGCCTCTTGTTCCGAACGTTGCGACTCGCCCATGCCCATTAAGGCTTGCGTGTGTCTCCGAATCGCCTCACTCCTAAAGTGTAGGGCACCTCGCTCTATAACCACGATATCATCGCAGTCCAGTTTGATGTGTTCTGGGACGTTGACGGAAATCCGATGACAGACGTTGTCGACATCGATGGCCAACAGTTCAGCCGCCTCAGCCACCATCGGAGGCCTAAACGCAACTAGCATGAAGGACAGAATCTCCCGCGTGGTCGCTTCTTGTAAGGACCGTTTGGGAATGAGCTCTTGGATGGTGTCGTCTAAGCTCCCGCCGATATTATGGACGGCTGTGCGAAAGTTTTCGGTGGACGCAGTCTTGCGAAGCAGTCGAACCATGAGATTGGCCCACATGAACGAGATGTCGTGCTTCGCGGCAAGCTCCTGTACGGCCTCCCGCCTGTCTACGTCACCCAGTTGGGCAAAGCACGGAAGCTTGGGGAGGGAGTGTCGAAAGTACGTCTCGATGTCGGCGCGTAGCTTCGTATGCGGAATGGCGAGATAGCCATCCCCATCCCGCGTAGGCGGGGCGGTCCGAGACAAAGTAATGATGCGGCAGGTACTAACTTGGCGAATACGTTCGACCAACGTCGCGTGGGAGCCCGGGGCCCCTCCGTCAACCCGGTCGACGCCGTCAAGGATTATAACCACGTTGGTCTTCCCCAGCTCCGGCGACTCGAGCGCGGACTTCAGCGCCATCCAGAGGAATTTCTCGAGCTCTCGGGCAGATGAGCGATGCGGGTCGTGGTCTTTGAACGCGTTGGCAAGGCTCTTATACAGATCCAAGCCGCCGGTCCTCCTCTCAAGAGCTGAAACAACATACTCTTGAGAAGCGAGAGCGGGGTACACTCGGTAGGGGAATCAAAGGCTGTGATAATAGCAAGCCGGTTAGCCATGCCCTGTTCGTACAGCTATCGCGACGTCAGGATACTTACGGAAGGCGTATGTCAGTGTCAAGTACTCCTTATGGCCTAAAGACTGTCGCAGCCGTTCTCTAATCCATCCCGCAAGGACGGTCTTTCCAGTGCTGGAACCGCCGGTGATGGCGAACGCTCTCCCGTGGTTCCTGAGGAATCCGACCAGGTGAGACTCGAACCACTCGCACGTTTCTCCTGCGCGGGTCAGGCTTTCGTTGACCTGATCATAAAAGGCATTTTTCTCGGACCAGTTGGGCCTCAGCTGCCGACGGATCGATTCGAGGCTCTGGACGTCGGCTTGGTCGCGGAGCTCCGACAGCCACATCCCGGTGATGACCTGATGCTGCAGTTCGAAGATGCTGTCCATGATGTCTCCAAAGGCGGTTTCAAATTTGATAACGGGATTCTTCTCGTCCAGGGCCAAGAGCTTATCCTGGTAGTCGCAGGAGACCCTGTCAACCAGTTCCACTACGGCCGAGTGCAGGGAGGAAACAGCATCCTCCATCTGGGATTTCTCGTCGATCTGGCCGATGTGCGATATCATGACGCCCAGCTGGTAGAAGACCTGAAACGTCGGGAGCAGGGTCTGGCTTTGAAGGTTGAGCTGGGAAGAGAGCCGCCAAATAAGCTTCTGCCAACACTATGGACGATTGTGTCTTTAGACGTACCAGGAGCAGCGTGTGAGCGGCAGTGAGGGCTCTGACCGAGTCGGCTTTGGCGGAACGAGGGTTACGGGCCATAAGCCCCAGTGTCCACAATTGTAGCCCGAAAAACTGCGCCGCCTGGAATATGCGGTCCCAGTCACTGCCGCGCGGGGGCATGCGGTGGAGGCGCTCTTCGGCGATGTGCCTGAGGTAAGAGCTTAGGTCCATAATCCCATACGGAGCCTTCGAAGACATCTTGCCGGTGTTAGTAGACGGTGTCTTGGGCGACCCGGCAGCGCGAGCCCCTCGGTTCATTCTTGGTGCGCCGGCGGCGGGCATGTAGGCCGGCTGTGAGTCGGCTGCGCCAATGGATCTAGGTGAGGTCAGCGGTGTGCTGGCGGCACGGACGGGCGGGGTCGCCGGCGTGCGAGGGGGTGAGGTCGCCGGTGTGGAGGGGGCGGGGGTCCCGGCAGGGTGGAAGGGTGAATTTCGTCGTGTTCCGGGAGCGGGGACGTGAGCAGGCGAGCCTGTCTCCGTCGAGCCGATGGTATCGGCGGCCCCCTGCCTAGTGGTGGGGGGCATGTGTGGGTTTGGTGGAGTCGTGGTGGGCGGCCGGGATGGCTTGCGCGAGCCGGGGGAATCAGGCCTGCCCGAGGAGTCGTAGTTGGAACGACCGGTAGAGGAGCGAGACGGAGGCCCGTACGATTCTTGCTCGGCACCGTCGGACCTGTGGGACGAGGATGTCGAACCTCTGCGTCTCGAGCGCCTGAAGCGGCCGCGGATAGAAAAGGGCATTGTGCGAGGAGGGATGCGCCGGGTGATCCCAGACCCATCGCCCGGCAAAGGTGGTCAGGTATGCAAACTACATATATGGCGCAATGTGGTCGGATTTCCACATCTCGGTCAGCCGATATGGAGGGGACCCGACGTGGCACTTCGCAACCGGGGACCAATGTACAGTACGACAGAACTAGCGATGTTTGACGATGCCTTCCTGGACAGTCCGTGGCTCCTGGGACATCTCCGGCCTTGGCGCCGTACGGTAGGGGTCAATTGGGGGTTGGTGTATGGCAAGGTGATTGACAAAAAATTGATAGTGTCTGTGGCGTATCAATGTTTCTGTCAACCACCTTGTATGGCACCCCCAGGACCGCCTGGAGCACAGAGTGATGTGTCGGCATTGGATTGGGTAACGCAGCGGGATTTCTGTTTCAGACTTTCCCACATGAACGACGAAGCAGGCTCGAGGTTGCATTCAGCTCTGTTGGTAAGTATGAGGCTGATATCCGATAGACAGCCAAAGGGCGTCATCATACAATTTTCTGTAGCTACGTCAAGCCTCATTTTCATTCGCTCAATCTGACCCAATCAGCTTCCTCTAATAGAACACCTTTAGCCCTTTACGGCTCTTAGTAGCTAGTATTCTCTGTTTTAGGGCAACGCGTGGGCTAGCAGTGGCCTGAAATTGTTACTATTGACGCCATTTGCCTGTCTATTGGATAATTCGCTTGGTAAGTATGAGGCTGATGATTCGCGTTTAGGATTCGTGGAGCCTGCATACTCTTATTTCGAATCAGAGTGTCCCCGCCCCACTTAGCTTCTAAATCATATCCCTTTTTTTATATGGGCCCCCTTCAGAACGTATATAGCCTTTCGACAGTAACATAATAACAACCATAATAATAAAAAACGAAACTTCCGTAATTTGGTTTTTAAGCGTAACGTACCACACAAGTGAGTCGGCCATACAAGCGAGTCGGCCGGTTTTTGGCATTCCGCGACAACAAATCTAAATAACATAACCACAACATAATAAATTAATTCAAACTAATCGGATTTCTTGTCGTTAAACGTATCTACAGCCTTTTTACAAGTACGCGTATTATGTCCGGGCTTGCCGCAAACGCTACATTTCCGTTCCTTCGTTTTAACCTTTTTGCGACGACTACCTTTTGCTGCTGTCGGTTGGGATTTTTCACCACCCCCTTCTTTTTCGGCCAGAAGAGCTTGTCCTTTTTGTATAGTAAATATTCCTCTTTCTTAAAAACGTTTATTTTTAGTCCTTCGGCGTTTGTTAAGAAAATGGTTGGTTTCGCGCAATTTGGCGGTTTCTTTTTTAAAAAGAACAACTTCGTACAAAAATATCAAGTTACTTTTTGTTAAAAGATTAACCGATTTAATTATCTTTGTCGGCGAGCTCCCTTGGTAATTTTTAATCTTTCTTTGCAAGTATTATCTCCGTTTTTTTTGTTTCTTGTATATTTCGAGGGGTTTTCGACGGTAGGGAAAAAATGAAACCGGCGGAGGTAAGCGGCGAGACGGTCGGCGTAGGTACAGCTGGAGGAATTTCCAAATCGGAAAAAACGTTATTAAGATCGAATAAAACAAGTCCAGCTTTTGCGAAACCGGACTTAATATTATCGGACGTCATAACGGCTTTAAACGCGTCGAAAAAACCGGCAAGAAAATCTTTCTTAACGATATAGGTATAGTAACGTTGCATTAAATTCTCGATATAAAACGTATAAGCGCGCTTTAAAACGGAAAAACAGGATACGTCGAAAAATTAAAGCCGATAGGAGGAATAAAGGGGCATGCAAAACGTAATAATGTCATTATTTGCGTAATATTTTTTCGAATTTTATCGAATAGTAACTTTTGTAGCCGTCGAAGATAAGGAGGCGTTTCGTTCCTTTCGTACGCGTTCGAATATGTTTATTAAAATGCTGGATTTATTTTAAACCCAATTTGTTCGTTATCCAGCTATTATAATTAATCCCAACTTTTTAATCGAGTAATAATAAATTATCGCGATATCAAGATTTAAAGTGGGTTTTCCCTGCTAAAATAATAAATAACGGTATAACTTAACTTTACGAATTAATAACTTATATAATTATAACCCATTCCCGATTACTTTATTAAGTTTGTCTAGGTTTTTTATGTTTTTCGGCGTTTGTAATTACTATGCCGCATATTATTAAAAACTCCATTAAAAATCCTGTCTTGTCGAAATTATAAATATCCTTTTCGGCGATGCCGTATTTTGCGATTATAACCCGAACCAGCTCGAACCACTTGCGAAATACCTCTAGATCTTCGCATAATACCCTTTAATAATTGATCTTTCGATTTAACCGCATTTTAAATTTTTTTTGCCGTCGAACAAAGTTCGACCCCTAATTAACACTAACGCGTGTTGCAACCCGTTAAGCCAGCAGTAAATTCGCCATATTTTCAATATGCTGAAATCGGACAGGGAACGTTCGCGTATCTAAATTAAAGATTCGGTCGACAATCGATTTTTTTTCGGTCGGCGTTAATTTTCGCGAATTGGAAATAATATCGGTTCGGGCGCGTCGACCGTGATATCGATTTTTTAAAGTAAATTCGAGGACGTCATATAAAGAATAAAGCTTTTTAAAGATAAGTTTCGGATCCCGTTTTTTAACCTGGATGGCTAAATTCATCCTAGTTTTTTTTATAAAACGTTCTATATTGTTGGTATTGAGATATTGGTAATTAAAGTTGGAAAGTTAGAAAATTAAGAAAACTAGCCGACTCGCTTATGTGGCCGACTCGCTTATGTGGTACGTTAATCGTATTATTAATGCGTAATTTTATTATTAATAATTTCCTTTAAAACTTTAACTTTTATTTTACGTTCCGTATTACGAAAACCTGGTTAACTTAATTTAATCTTTTTTAAATTATCTGGCCGTATACGTTTTTTTTAAAAAATTAATTCGAATCGACAAAACCGTAAACGAATATTTCGAAATACTTTCCCGGGTTAATCCTGCAATAATTCCGAAACGATCGCGTAAACCGTTTACGAAAACAATTAAAGTTATCGAAAAAGGTTTAATTACTTTTTTTAATACCCGGGTTAATAATATTTATAAAACGGCTATTAATAAACGATTAACTATTACAAAGACTATTCCGAAAAACAAAAGGAAAAATAAATAACCGATAATTATTCCCGTTATTAAAAACCTTAAAAAATCCGAATGTAAAGATTTTGCAGAACCTACGAATACCGACGAGGATATAGAAAACGCCCCTAGAAACGTTTTTAAAGTTATAGATAACAAGCCTTCCGAAAATAAAGCTATTTAAAACAAACCTTTCAAAAATAAAACTATTCGGAACGAGCTTTTTAAAAACGAACTTAATTAAACCGAGTTTTTCGAAAACAAAGCCATTCGAAACGAATTTTCCGAAAACGTTTTAAATAAAAATATTTTTGCTAACGCTTTTAAACCGAAACCTTTAAATATACGTACGTAATTCCTTAATATTATTAAGGTTACTGTTAATGGCAAATTTCCAAAAAAATAACTTAACAAAATACGGAACGTTTTTTAAATTATTAATTCGTAATAATTTAAATAATATATTAATAATTTAAATAATATATTAATAATTTAAATAATATATTAATAATTTAAATAATATATTAATAATTTAAGTAATATATTAATAATTATAATACAACGATATTTAAAAAAGATTCGTTTAATTTTAATAAATAACGCGTTATTAATTATCATAATAAAAAGTTATAAAGCGAATATAAATATAACTTTCGGCATACGTTTGTTTAAACTGGGAAATTTACGTAATACCGTAAACTTAATTAGGAAATTATATTACAACCTTTTAAAATATTATTATACGATATTTTTAATATTAATAAACTTATTAAAGTTATTACTATTACGAAACGTAATAACAAAAAAGCGTTTTTTAAACTTTATATATACTTTTAAGTTTTAATTAAAAAAAAACCGGTTTTTATTTAACTTTACTCCCGAATTTCGTAATAACGTAATAAATCGAAAAACCTTTTTTATATAATGTTAACGTTCGTTAATTTTAAATAATTACGTTTTATAATAATTAATTACGTTAATAATAATTCTTTTGTTAAAATTTCTCGAAACCGTAATATTATAAAAACGTTTATGTTTATAACTTTTCCTTTTAAATTTTTTTTGTAATATTTATAATCAAAAAAAACCTATCACAAATTATTTATTTATACGTATTTCCGGTATATAAACCGAATTCGACAAAAACTTTGAAGTTTGTGAAATTTTATTAAATGTACTTAAATATAAAAAAACGTTAATTCCCAAATATATGAAGTTAAAAACAGTATTCGTTATTATAATATAATACTTCGATAATTCGTTCGTTGATATAATGATAATAACAAATCTAACGTTATATATAAAACGTTTTTTATTAAATTATATAACAAGTTTTATAAAAAGGTATTCTAACGAACGCAAAAATCGGAAACGTTAAAAAATAACGCGAAAAAATACGTTTTTAAAAACTTTTAAAACTAAACCTTTAAAACGCCAAAATAATAGTAACAATAATAATACAAATATTATATATAATTATTTAAAAAAAAACTTTTTAAATATAATAATTAATAAGTTTCAGGTTAACAGATAATAACTTTTAACGGGATATATTACGTAATAAAATTAATTATTTATTTAAAACTTTTAAAACTTTTTAAATCCGACGGTTATAATAAGTAAATATTACGATTAATAATTACCTTCACCCTTTTTACCGCGAATATATAATAATTTTTTTAACTTACTTATTTGCAATTTGTCGCTTTTTATTCCTAAAAATATAAATACTAATAAATTACTTTAAAATATATGCAAAATATTCGCAATAACTTACGACGATAGCGTAAAGGAAATTAAATATTTCAATAACGATTTACGAAATAATAATATTATTTTTAATAAATATGTTACCTTTTAACAAATAATTTATATTTCAAGAAATTAAATAAAAGGTTTTCAAATTTTTCAAATTTTACGTTAATTTATATATACGAAACGTATTTAAATTCGAAAACGCTTGCTAAAATCTTAAAATATTATCCAATTTACGATTAAATAAATCATTTTATAAACATAATAACTGTCAGCTAGCCAGGTGCGCTGAAGCGCCTTAACTGAAAAAAGCTACGCTCTGATCGGAAGATAATTGTTCCGTTGCTAGGCTATACAAAAGCTGTACACGTACTAAAAAGTTGTATAATTAGCTGAATATAATAACGCAACTAACATCCCCTATATCTAATAATTAAAAGTCTTATTTGCTTAATTCAAGTAATTATTAATTGATTAATTATTGCTGAAACGATATAGGCTGTATATCAATAGTAATTATTTTAATATACTTCAATAATAATAATAACGACCGTACCGTCCATATCTTTTATTATCTATAAGGGACCCAAGAACTGGAACTGCTTCAAAAGCGAATTTTAATCCAAAACGTGCGCGCTTAATATTTAGGACTTTATCGATCCTAATTAATTATTTCCGTAACCTGTTAAACTTATAGAACCTGATATGGCTTCTTACCCGAAAAAACGAATTCGTTACCCGACGCGGTCTAATACCACAGTTGCTTCTTTATTTTCAAGAAGAACCACCGAAAAAATCGACTTTATAGGGTACTTAACAAATACTTTTAAGATGATTATAAAAGGCAGACAAGCCTATAATTAGGATTTTACGGCGTATACCTATAAGGACCGCAAGTACGATACCTTCCGAAAAAATATCAACGACCTTACGAAATAAGTCCTGAAGTCTGTATTTCCAGCAATTAAAAAAACAAGTTTTTTCCAGGGAAGAACCTACGAAAATAGTACGCCAAAATGGCCGAATCCGGCAAGGTATACGACAGCAGATTTCTGATTAATATCTAACGAAAATACCGAGAAAAGCTAAAGTAAGCCGCGAAGTTAAGCAAGAAACTAAACGAATAAATTATGAAATGGCAAAAGATAATAGCCCAGGAATAGCGATACGGCGTTCAAGAAATAAAAACAACAGTTATATGGGTTAACGATTTATGTATAGCTTTAGCTTCCGTTATGGAAACCTGGATAACCACTTTTTAAATAATAAAAAAGGCTGAAATCGATAACGGAACGATTAGTTACTAAAAGGTAACGGCTAACTTTCTGGATTACTGGACTATAACCTATTTTTTTTATTAAGGAATTTTAAGGCATCGTTTCCGACCTTCCACGGGGTTTCTACGGACCTTATTAATTAGGATAATCCTAATTAGGAAAATAACAAACTTTTTAACCGTTAACCGCAAAGTAAAACCCTTAAATAAAGCTCGAAGCGAAATAGCTGTGGAAATTCCAATATAGATAAAAGTATTAATAAGCGAAAATGTAAGAAGTTAAACGTTTAAGGAACGCGTTATAAAGCATGTTTAGAGTTTTTTTATAGGCTGCCGTAATATTATTACGTATTTCCGAATAAAGTTCCAGTAAGGTTTATTTTTAACGTAACTTTAATTAACTTAATTAAGGAACGGATTAATTTTAACTAATCCTTAAAGGAAAAGATTAATCGAATATCCAAATCTATAAATAAACTAACTATACAAAAAACAAATTAACTCCTAAAGGAAATAAAACGAATCCTAGCGTATTTTTTAATTATTAATTAACGGGCTGCCATAAGTTTATCGTTTTACCCTTTACGGAATTTGTTTATTCTAGATTTAGGGTTTATAATATATGTTTTTAACTTTATTAACAAGTTTTTAAACTTTAAACCAATTGTATAAGGTAACGGGATATACGTAAGTAATAACTTCATCCCGATTAGGGGTTACGGAAAGGTTAATGTATTATTTCGAAGCTTTAATAATACGAAAGCGTTACGGTTATATAACGTGGCTTATTATAAGCAATTCGCTTATAATTTGGTATTATTTCGATAGTTCCGAAAGAAAGGTTTTTAATAAGATAACCGAAGGATTAATAACTGCATTTGAGATAAGTATGATTAAATTATGGTTATTTTAACAAATAAATTTAATTAGTTTATTATCGAAAATATCAGCGTAATAACGTTTCCTGTAACCCTGGTTATTTACAAACGAAATATTAATTTATTAACGCCGAAACCGCCGCGTACCGGTAACGGTACTTTGTAATATTTGCGGTTAAATTACCCAGGCCTTAAAATAATCGTATAGTTGTAATTTTATATTAAAGGAATTAAATTAAAAGGTTTTATAACTATCGAATATTAAACATATGGCAAGGTAAAAGTTAAAAGGTAAATACGCCGCGAGCCTAAAAAAAAACGTCCCGATTAGAATAAAGAATATTTATTAACTTTATTAATTTCGAAAAAAACCCTGAAAGGTATAAATACGTTATGTTCGTTACCGATAGATACTTAGGCTTTATTTGGGATATCTACCTTAAAAGCCGAAAGCAGGATACATTAATTACTACGTTCCGATATCTGCTAAACGTCTTAAAAAACCAAAACAAAATCTTCTCATAAGTAATTAAATGCGATAACGAAATTTTAAAAAATCACCTGTTTCGAAATATCCTCCAATCGCCTCCTTTCAGTATCAGGCTTAAGCCCTTAATACCGTATACCCAGGCCTAGAACAGGGGTACGGAACGTTTAAGGGATATAATTAAAAAAAAAACGACAGCTATACGAAATAATGCTAAGTTACCTGCATTTTTGATTATATATATCTTTAAAGCGGCAGTATATCTATATAACCGTATTCCCAAATACGCTTTTTTTTAGCAGACCTTATACGAAATCTATTATATTTATTTGGCATATAAAAACGGCGTTCCAGTACTTAATCGCAAGCCTTAACAGGCCTATTTAAAAACTTACGGCTGTATAACCTACGCCATAACGTCCATTGCCATAAAAAAAAACAAAGGCTCCAAAAGCTAAATCCTAAAGTATAGATTAACTTCCTCGTTAGTTACTAATCGATAAATATCTACGAAATTTGGAACCTTTTAACGAATAAAGTTATTACTATTCGAAACGTACAGTTTAACGAAAAAGCTACCTTTTCAGGTAATATCAAAAACCTAAAAAACGACCTTCTCCACGTTACCGAAATCGAATTACAGAACATATTCCGACAGGTTCACGTACCTAATTAAACCTATAATTACTTTATATATATATAAAAAGAAAAGAAAAACTTAAATAGAATAATTTAATTACTGACTGGGCAAAAGGAATAACTTTAAAGTAACATAGACGTTTAAAGTAACGTACGGAATAAAAAAAAATAAACCTGCTTAGAAAAAATTGATCATTTTTATATAACCGTTATATTCCAATTATTTCCGTCCCTTAAATTATTACTGCCGTTAGCGTTTGCTTTAATAACTGCTACGATTATTACGCCGACGGAAAAAATAAAAAAAACCTTAAACTTTTGTTACGTTATTTAACCCAAAATAACGGTAAAAAAACAAAAGCCTTTTACGGGTTGAAAACGTAAGCTTCCCGTACGTTCCGTATCGAAAGGATAATTATCGGTACGATTACAAGGTATAAAAAGCCGCGTTTAACGTAGGACGTTTAGCTTATTTTGTTAATACGATCGATAATCGGCCGGTAAGCTGCGGAAATTTAAAAAAAGCATTAATCCGAAATACGCGTTACCTTAATCGGAAAGGTTTTAATATACTAAAAACAAAATCAAAAGTAAAAATGTTACCTAGGTCGTAAAGCCGGGTATACAAACGAAACCTATCGCCATTTCCGAAAAGCCATAAAAAATTAAATATATATCCGTTAAAGCAGTTATTTTTGAAAACTAAAAAGGCCTACTTATAAAGTTACAGGGATATATAGTCATGGAAAATTATCGATTAATCCGTTATTAAAAAAAACAAATCCTAAAATATATATAAGTATACGTTTATAAATTTAATAAGTATAACTGGTTTTAAAAATGCAAAACCCGTTTCGTAATACAAAATAATTAACAACTTGAAAACGTTTATAGCGATATATACGTATTTACTTTAACCGGAAAATTTTTTAAAGCTTTAATAACTATTACGGTTAAGTTCGACCTAAAATTTAAGCAATATAACGTTATAAACGTTTTCGTTAATGCGAACTTACCTTATAAAGTTTTTATAAAAATACCCCCGGGATACCTTTAATGTAACAGGATATTTTTAATTAAAAAGGCCCTATACAGCCTAAAAAATCGCTATTATTTTAACAGAAAAATTTTACTAGCACGTTTAAAAATTTAGAACTTAACCCCGTTTCTTATAAACCTTGTTACTTTATTCGTTAAAAGGTGCTACTTTTTTTTTACGTTAACAATATTATCGCCGCGTACAATAAAAAAGACTAAGCTTTCGTCGATCGGTTAATCCAGTAAATACAAAAACGGTATACATTTACAAAAAATGAAAACTTACAATAATTTCTAAATATCGAAATAATCAAAAACAAACCTAACCGAAAAATCTAATTATCCTAATCCGACTTTATAAACAAATTAACTAATTTAATCCTTAAAAAAAACTTAAATAACTTCTCAAAAACGCCTATAGCAAGCGCCGAGTTATTACCGAATCCTAATCTGGCCTATCCAAGCTTTATTAACAAATACTAGAAAAAAAATCGGTTTTATCCTTTATATTACGGTCTATACGCAACCTGATATATCCTTTACAATATTTAAACTTGCCCGATTTAACCAGAACCCTAACAACGTATACTATAAAGCTGTTAATCGCGTTATATAATACCTAATTAGTACCAAAACGTTAACGTTATAATTAAATAACGAAAACTCCTTAAATACCTAGAACGACGTTTCTTTCGTAAATAATATATTCGATCGAAAAAGCTTTTAAGCTTACATTATAAAGCTATTTAAAGAAACAATAAAATAACGTACGAATAAACAAAACACAGTAATTATTTCTATAACCGAAGCGGAATTGTTATTTTTTGCGCAGGTTACTAAAAAAGCTTTATTTGCCTTTCGATTAATTAAAGAACTAGAAGTTAACTTAAATACTGGACCGTTAAATATATAGTACGATAATTAGCAAACCATACAGCTTATTAACGCCGACGTCGCCTTTTTAAAAACAAAGCTACGTTTTGATCGGAGGATAATTGTTCCGTTGCTAGGTTACATAAAAGCTGTATGCGTACTGAGAAGCTGCACAATTAGCTAAATACAACAACGCAACTAACATCTCCTATATCTGACAATAACTAAAAATAAAGGTTTTTTTACGTTATATTACTATTACTTAAGAAATTACTAATTTCGCTACAAAATCCCAGGCATTTAAAACTTATATAATATATTAAAAAAACGTTTACGTTTAGCTAACATTTTTCATTAACAGCATACATAAGAAAACAAGGTATTTTCCTATATAGATCTTTTTCATCTGTTAAATAACTATATCTTTCTTTTAACTAACAAAATGTTAGAAAAACAACCCGTTTTAAAGAATTTTGCCATTTAATAAAAAAATTGCAACAATGTTATAACCTTCATGATTATTTATACCCTTATTTATTAACGCTTTTAGTAACAACTTAACCTTTTTACAAATCTTTTAACCGGATAACCTTCTTTTAACGCTTATATATGTAACAAAACAGTTATTATCCGAAACTAGAGTTCGCCATCATTACCGCTTTGGAATTATAAATAATTAAAAAAAAAACACGATAAACGGAATAATTAATATCTTAAAATAACATTAGCTGAAAAAAAAACTTAAAAAAATACGGATATTAAAAAAATACGGATGTTAAAAAAATACGGATATTAAAAAAATACGGATATTTAATACGCGAAAAGTTTCAGTAACAATTTAACACGTTGCTTTTTTATTATATATATTAATTAATCAAATCCCAACCTGCCTACGCGGTTTTAAAGTAATTTTTAATTTCCTTTTTCTGATACTTAACCCGTTTGCAACAATTTACAAAAAACAACCCGAATCGTTCGTCGTTAAGAAAATCGTTAAACATATATTTAACGTAACGACGGATATAAGATTTAAAATTTCTAAATAACGCCTTAATAAAGTTAAAATTAAGTAAATATAAAAAGAAATATTACAGCTTTACCCTAGTTTTTTTCGCATATTATATATATTTCGTCCGAATAATAAAACCTAACGTTATTTATTATTAATACGAAACGTAACCCAAAAAAGGGGTTCATTAACGGCAATACTTTTTTTTTAATTACAAAATAAAACCTTTACGATTAATGAAGTTTTAATAAATGAAAATATTTAACAACTTATTAATTATAATCGCCGGTAATATATTAAAACGACGGTTACTTTTTAAATCCTGCTGTACGAAAAAAATAAAGCTTTTAAATACTTAACCGTAACAACAGTTAATATTACGTTTATTAATATCCGATTTATTTACGAAAACAAACATGTCCGAAATATATTGTATAACGGCGTAAAAATATTACGTCCGTTAACTTAAATCCGCTTACGCAACTTTAATCTTTAAAATTTTTATTTTTTTAATTAATAACTTTTAAATATTTCGAAATCGTCAAAATAATTTCGTATATAGTGTAATAATTAACGAAGAATTACTACATTTCGTTTAAATATAAATTAAATTTATAACTTAATTGTTTAATATCTTTTAAATAATTAATTAACTAATACAACGTATAATAATATATAACACTTATGTTAAAAATCTAGAAAAATAATTTTAACGTTTTTTATAATAATAATTAACGCCGTTTATAAAAAATCGCCTAATTGCCTTATATTAAACTTAGTATTATTTAATTATACGTTTATCGACGTCGAAAACAACAGGTAAATTACTTTTAAAAAAACTAATTTCGGTTATATAAACTAATAAGTTATATTTTTATACGGCTATAAAACGTTTATTATATTTGGCTTTCGGATTAAGGCTAATTAACGCTTTAAACGTTTGGAAATATCGTATATCGTACGAATTATTTATTAAAACAGCTTTAATGCGTTATTATTATGTTATTATCGAAAGTTTATATACGTTATGAAGGGGCCTATATAAAAAAAAGGTGTAATTTAAAAGCTAAGTGGGCGGGGACACTCTGATTCGAAATAAGAGTACCTAGACCGGCGTCCGATCTACGGGTGGAGCCAAATAGTGAGTTAGGTTCGATTCCCAACAGCGCTATTGGTTTTCGTTATTGGCTCAACTGGATCATGGCTGAGCTCACAGGGAACCACTGGTTTCAGTGGACAAATCAGACGCCACATTGAGAGAGCCCAATGCTGGAACTCGCCGTCCGGCTCATCCATTGGGCTGGCCTTCGGACCGGCTGTCAGCACGATAAAAGTTACAGACCGGGGAATCCACGTGGCCTCGCAAACCGGCAGGAAATTACATTTCGTACGCGCGTACTGGGGGATTGGGCACCAAAGTCGGCTGTGCCCGACGGAAAGATGGCGGGTATGCGTGCAAGCAGGGCTCCGAGTTCACACAGTGATTAGTGCATTTCTGTCAGATATAGGGGGTGTCAGTTGCGATGTTGTACCGTATTACCTGGCGAAATTGACCTAAAACTAACAAAAGCTTCTAGCTATTTAAAGCCAAGTTTTGCAGTAATTTGTACTAGTTTACGGCTTTTAGCCGCTTATAGCTTAATTCCGGTTTATAGCAAATATTAAACTTTATTTTTTACCACAGGCTGCTATACGTAATGATAAAAGACTATATACTTTTAAAAAAGCCTATTTAATATGTAATATTTAATATAACTTAAAAAGCAGGTTTTTTTATTACTATATATGTAATAATAAAGCCTCTTAGCTTTAGATTAACAAATTTTACGTCTCACTGCCATTTTAGATTACGCCTGAAAGCCTTTTATAACTATATTATCAAACATACAACTTCTATTAAACGAGTTAAACGGTTTTACTTGCGAGAAAAAAAGCTTAAAGTTTTAATCTGGTTATATAGGTAGTTAATTCCTTTTATTATTTAGCTTATATAATTAAAGGGTAATATATTAAACTTTCTTAAAAGTTATTGTTATTTTACTTATAACGAAACTTATAACTTTTTTCAGGTATTTCGTATTATTATTATAAAGTAATAAAACAAAAGTCCTTTATTTTTAAGTACCAGTTCCAATATACGTTACCGTAATATTCCCAGCTTAAAATAAAGTTATTCTAAGAATACCTTAAAGTTAGATTATACCGCCGTCTTGTTATAGTTACATAGTTCCGTAAATATAAGCGTCGTATATAGGAAATAATATATTTTCGGTTAACTTTTACTTTTTTAAATAGATAATTTTACGGCTTCCTTTAACGATATTTTATCGTACAAAAGCGTATTATTAAAATAGTTATACGTTTTTCGAACGAAATAATTAAAATCGTAAATAGCTTTTTATATTTTATATGACGTATATTATAACCGCGACCGTATCCGAAAAACCTAGCTAATAGAATAAAGTACATTAATGGATTAATTGGATCCGTGTGTATCCCATCAATCGACTTTTTTTCGTATTTACCATATACCTTTAATAATTCATTTGTTTATTAAAACATATTTAATTAAAAAGTTATATATATTATTTTATAGCCCTGTTTTAGGGCTTCAAAACCGTATATACTATTCTCGAACTCGACGAACGGTTCTTGATCCTTTTAGGAGTAACTTAATAAGTTTTATTATAAGGTTGGTATTTAATTAGGATTACGCGTTTTGGATTATTTCAAACGCCCGTTGGCGGTTTTTATTATTATTAAGTAAATAGCCGAATTCGGGTTCGATTTCGTAAATTTTGTCCTTTAAAATACGTTAAAGGTATTCGATGGGGTTTAAATCGGGCGAGTATGGAGGTTATTCGACTACTTAAATTTTGTAGCTTTCGAAAAATTCCTTGATAGTTGTTGCTTTATGTATTGAAGCGTTATTTTGAATAAAGGGATTTTTAGTTTTATGAAACGGAAAGAGCCTTCGTTCGAGGATTTCGATATAACGCCGAAAGGTTATTTTGCCGCCCGGGGAAAATTCGTCGTTTTCGCAAAAAATGATGGGATTAAGACCGCTTTCGTTATTGCGTTGTTATATTATCCTTTAAGTTATGATAAAAACGGGAGTTTTTTTATGGCTTACCGGATTTATTAGGTTTTTCCGATAACGTTCCAACGAGAAACGAAGTACTTATTAATCCGGACGTTCGGGTACGTTTTATATAATGTATTTATCCAAAGCGAGTATTATAAAAAAGTACCTTTAATTGTTCCGTTTAAGGATTTCGTTAACGAATTTTAAACGTTTGCGTACGTCGTCCGCCGATAATTTGATTTTGTTCGCCGCGCGTTATTTTTTTAAGGCGAACGTACGAAAAAAACGCTTTATTGTCAACCGGCTAATACGGGTACCCGTTTTTTTTTAAAAGCTAACGATACGTATCGCGAAGGTAATAACGGCCTAATTAATAGAGATATAAAATTAGACGACCTCGAATAGCTTGCTGCCGATATCCCCATGGTAAGTTATGGACCGTTCTGTAAGTTATAAAGCGTTAAATTTGTTTTCCGACGCGCTAACGTTCTATTCCCATCGTTTCGGCTACCCGGGTCTGGGTTGTACCCCCAGTTACGGCCCTAATCATAAAGGCCCGGGCTTCCGGACTAAATTCCTCGTTAGGCCGACGATTGGCGACAAAAACGGGAGCGACCTCATCCAAATCCATATTGTGGTTGCTACGTTATTGGACTTTGAAGTTGGAAGGGGTTGGAGATATGGGTCGGAGTTGGGAGGTGGGGTGTCCGAGCGCACGGATCCAATTGATCCATTAGTGTAGCTGTATATCCGATATTTTCAATTAGCTTAATTCCGGGTATAAAACGCGTACGCCCCGGTACGACCCAGTTGCCCTATACGCTTCGTTGTCCCGGGTGCCGCGTATATAGAGCCATTTTTAAATAATTTCTGATTATGCTGCTGGTCGTTCTCGTTATTAATTCTTTTTTTAAGTATCTTAAGCCTTGATTTCTATTTATAATTGCCGTTCGTTTTTTCGAATTGTTGTTTTTTGTTTTGAAGTTATTTTCTTTATTTCGATTTTTTCAATTTCCGATTATTTGCTGTAATTATGTTTTCTTATAATAATCATTTTAATAACTACGAATATTATTACAGTTGAAATGAAATAATTATATTTACGACGTCGAAAACAAGGTAATAAAGTTCGGAACATTATATTAATATTATATCGGTTTTGTTTCCTTTAACTTAAGTATTGTTTGCATTATTAATTTTAACAAAAAAGTATCGAATTATATATATATTATATTTAAACCTCCAAAAAATGTTTTCGTATAAGTTTACCTTTTCCTTACCTAAATAACGTGCCATACAAGCCAGTTGCGCGTACAAGCGTATCGCGCGGTTTGCATATAACCTTTTCTATATTAATTTAAATTGTTATAAAACAACTATTTCTTAACCGATTTACAAATAGTTTTCAATATAATATTACCCTTTATATCGAATTCGATATATATCTTCAAACCCCGATTTAACTACGTTGAGATTTGATTATTTTACATTAAAACGAAATTATATAATACAATATAATAAGTGTTAATAAATTCGTAAAGGTTTCAAACGTATATTAAATTATAAGATATTTTTATAACCTTTTTAATATTACGTAATATATAGCTACGTAAAGTGGCAAAAATTTCGCCGTTAACATTTCGTAGGATATAAGGAGATTTATATTTTTAAGTTTAAAACGCATCCACTTTCCTATATCTTTAAAAGGAACTTATTTATAAATTTTTAGAAGTTCTAAGATATTAAATGTATTATTAAAAAGTCTTATGCAAAATAAGGAAAGTTTTAATAACGTGATAGCTACGTTGTTACAGATTAAATTATTTTTGAAACGAAAAAGAAATAAATTAATATAATTACCAAAACCGGTTAGATCCGGTTGCAACTTGGTAAGACTTTGCAGGTTTAGGTTTTAAAAGTGTTTACAAAATTGCATAGAGTTCTATAAAATTATGGTAAAGTTATAGGTATTAGAGTAAATGTGGAAAAGGTTACGTGCAAACCGCGCGACTCGCTTGTATGTGGGACTCGCTTGTGTAATACGTTAACCGTTAACCGCCGAATAAATTTCGACCGGTTTTCGCGATAGTATTTAAAAAAACTTCGTTTATTATTTCGAAATTACTTAATAAAAAATTAAAATTATAAATACGAATAAGCCGTTTGCCGACGATATGGCGTAATTCTGTGGGTACGTTGTAATTTTAAGGATATTTATTTTGCTTTTCGTAAAACTTACGCCGAAAAAGATTTCGTAATTTTGGAATTAAAAACGTCGAACGTACTCTAATTACCGCTACGGAAAATGTAATTTATACGTCGTTGTTAATTTTTTTCGTTTCGAATATAAGTTAGTAAATTACTTACTTTTTGTTTACTTATTTTCGACTGTTTTTTATTTTACTACGTTTGTTTTCTTTTAAATTTATATATAAATGTGAACGAAACCCGTTATCGAATAAACGTCGTATTTCCGTCGTAAAAACGGAATAACTCCCTTTATATTACTTTTAATATTATATTTCGATTTTTTCTCGAAATATACTTATTTTCAACCGTTCGATAGTAACTTTAAAAAGAAATCAAGTTATTATATTTAATCGTAACGAAGTTATTCGTTAAATCCGAAAATATTTAAAAACTGTCCAAAAGTTTTTTAATTATGATAACAAAGCTGCGGTTTACTTAATTAACCTAAATATACAAAATATATCGAAAACCCGCCGATAATGTACCGTTTCCTTATTTCATAAACGTGTTCGTACCAACCAGTTTTCCGGTCTTCCGCTTTTTGCTGTATCGCCTTTCATAACGTCGCCTTTTACTACGTCGTTTCTTGCGGATTCCGGCATTTATTTTCCGAACGGTACGCTGTAAAACTTACGTTTTAATTCCTCTAATTCCCTTTCGCAAATTCCGGTTTTTTAAACTACCTTGACGAATCCCTTTATTAGCTAATCGTTAAACGTTTACTTATAATTAATTAATAAAACGTAAGAGTTTTAATTTGAAAATAATAAATTTGATTTTTATTAAAAACATTTAGTATTATTATTATTTAATCGGCAAATCTTTTGCTAAATATAGCATTTCGTTATTAATAATTCATAGTTGCTTTTTTCACGCCTATATTTCGACGTTTCGTCGATATGATATCATCGTTTCGTTTTATCTTATATATAACTTAATTAATTCGGTTTCTAAATATTTAAAAAATTTTCAACCAATTTGCAATAAATTATAACTACTAAAATACCTAAAGCTTTTGTTTATATTCTATTGACTTTTTTTATTTTCGCTTTAAAAACTTTTATATTTAGTAAATATATGTTATACATTTGTTAAATACGTTTTTAATTCTTAAATATTATATTTAACGAGTTAGCTTTTCTATTAAATTAAGAATTCCCTTTTGCGTAATTGTTTTTATATATAACGATATTCTCGACGAGCTATTCTTACTGCTTATTTTTTAGGTCGGGAAGTAATATATAGTTAGCGGCTTTTTGCCGGTTATGCTAAAGCTTTAACAAAAATACTAGGAATATATTATAAACCCGTTAGTAATTTATAAATAAATAGACTTTATATGTTTATTCCTACCCTTTTGGCAATCTTTACCTAAATGTACGTCGGTATTAATTTAAAGTTTTTAATAAATAATTTAATAATTCAGCCTTTTTTAAAAGCTATTAACTGGTGCTTTCGATCGTACTATTTCTTTTAACTAGTTACGGCCTTTGTTTAATATTCGTATATCTGTTGGCGAACTTGCACCGTACGTTCGAACCGTTTTCGTACCGTTTAAACTTTAATTTGGAACTTGTTAAATATTTATTTTATTATATAGGGATAATAAACGTATAATATTATAAGCGGCAAGTACCCGGTAAATTTATTTCTGTAATTATTATAAGCAATCTCGGCTTTATGCAATAACTGAACTTAGTTGCTTTAGTTTTGGTCGCAGTAATTTCGGAAATACTTTTCTACTATTTAATTTATACGTTTAGTTATTTATCAATTTGGAGATAATACGCGGTAAATTATTAACATTCAATTTCTTTTGCCCTTTAAAAATCAGCCCACAACTAATTACTAAATAATTTATTTTCGATTGCTAACAATTCTTAATAAATAGCTAAAACAATATTTTATTTCTTTATATAAAATTCCGGTGAACTCTATTGTTATTAAGGTTTTTACCATAAGTAAAAATAACATTAATTTCGTAAACCGATCGACGATTATTAAAATAACGTCGTAAGTACGTCCGTCGTTTTTTAAGCTAAAGAATAACCTTGTAATAAAATCCAGATTCTGTTTTTAAATTAACTATTCCGATAAAAGAAATAACTATAATACCTTATAAAGCTTACATTTACGTTTCCGCGTACCATAGCATATAAAACAACGTTCGACGTATTTTCGAATATTATTTACTATGTTTTCGTAATAAACATTAAGCTTAATTAATTTAATAGTTTCTTCGCTTTTTATATACCCTGTTATAGCATAAGAACGGAAAGGCGGCGTATATACCAATTATTAAAGAAAGGCTTAATATATTAAGATAAAAAAAAGAAAAGAAGTCCTGTGGATACATTTCCAGAAACGCCTACAAATAAAGTAAGATGTACGAACCACCCATACCAGGATTGTAACATCACCCTCCTTTTGTAAAAAAGCTTCGTCCCGAAGTTTTATAATTATCCCAACTTTTAAAAGATCTTTTTCGGCGTTAACCTTAAACTAGCCATCGCCGAGACCATATATCCACTCTTAAGGTTATTTTTATCCGAATCGAACGTATTTTTTATATTAAAACGGTTATGGATTACTTTAGTGATATTAGAAATAACCAAGAGCATATCGCAGTTGCGGACGAAATGATTAAAGTTACTATAATGGCAATAACGGTTGGAACGTTGCCATTTATTGCGTTGGGTTTGGGTCGACAGTAGAGCTAATAGTTTTGCCAAATTGGATTTAAGGACTTAACGGTTAACGTCGACGTTATTAACGTTATTAATAATTCTTATAAACGTATTTATAATTTCAGGTTAGTATTATAAGTAATAATTTCCGCTACGGAAATGCGAAAAAAAAAACGGTAAAAAACTTAACAAATAAGCCGTAAGTAATAAGGATAAATTCGCAGTTAGTTAATTTGGCCTAGAGTTTACCGAAAAAAGCCTAGCGAAACTTTCGAATCCGTTAAGCATTTTCTATATCGTCTTTGTTACGGGCTTAATTTAACGCACGCTTTTAATTAATTAGGAATTAACTGTGAAGATACGCGAGAGCGTTCTGTTGATAATTGGTATAATGATGATGGGTATTACTAAGTTCTGTCCCAATTGGGACTGATCTATCCGTTTTGGCTACATAAATAATGTAGGGTGTACGGACCCCTGTAGACGCGTTAGGGTAACCGTAAGTACGGGCCACCCAGCTGGTGGCATATTAACGTACCAAACTTTAATACGCCCTTTTGCGTTATGTATGCATCCTTAAAACTTTAGAAAAAACTACTTATCATGTCTGAGAATTGAACCTTAACTCCTGTGTGAATAATGCAGAAAACTTAATGAAAAACTGCAAGAAAAACAGTATGAAAAAATAATTTAAAATGTTTCGGGATTGAACTTTCGATTTCCGTATTAAAGGGTATAGTGCTAGCCGTTATACCAAGCTACCGGCCTCCTTAGATTACCGTATCGTTATACGCGCGGCGGCCTGCGGGGCCTACTTTTCCGAAACGCTCCGGACTCGATTTGGCCGTTAATATACGAATTGTAGCTGTATAGGCCAGGCTACCATCGTAAAGGTTTTATTACTGCAAATAAGCTGCCTATTTTTCATTAACAGATTAATAAGTAATCGAAGTTACTGCTTTTTAGGTTTTTCCATTTCGATAGCTAAAGGGTAAAGGTTTAAATCCGGTAAGTAAGGAACGCCTGTTAACTATAAGTTATAAATCGTAATTAATTATTACCGGAAGCTAAGTTTTAATATTGGTACAATGGATTAAAAAAATAAAAATAACAGGTGATTTTATGAAAAGTTAAAACCCTAAAGCTGATAGGTGAGCGGATATTTTCGGGTAGTCGTAAGAAAAATGCCGCGGTTAAAGTACTTTCGAATACTTAGCAAGTTTCAGCAGAGGAACGCCCTTCCTTCCGTATAAAAAAAGTCCAGCGGAACCATTTTTTTGCCAGTTGCCTCCATCAAATTTCAAGTACTTGTTAATTCGTCCTCTATTTTCTTAAGACTTAAGTTGGTAATAAACCTTTCGTATAACGTTTTATCCAAGGGCTTAATAAAATTATTAGCAGGATTTTTTACGCTTTTTACATACTTAACTTGTATTCTGTTTTTCTGGACTTCCTGTCGTATATAATGGTATTTAACGCGTATATGGCGTTTTTTCCGAGTTATGGCGTTTTTTTCAGCTTACTTCCTTGTACTGTTATTGTTTTACAGGACGGTAATGGGGCCTTTAAACATGAGGCCAAGCTTTTCGAAAAAGATCCGTACGCCGGCTATTTCGGTGGTTGCTGTTCCGAACGTTACGTATTCAGCTTTTAAAGTATATTTAATAACAACTTGTTGTTTTTTTCATACTTAGGCCATAGGGCCCCCTATTATAAACAAAACGTAATTAATGGTAGATTTAGCTATATCGGGATTATCTGCGAAGTTCGCGTTAATTGCCATGAACAGGCCTAACGGGTTATATTGGAAATAAGGGTATGTATTATTTAACTTTTGGTATCGAATAAACAACTTGGAGGTACCTTTTAGGTATTTTGGGAAACGTTTGATATAGTTTCGATACTTCGGGGACGGGTTGCTTATAAATCGTACCCAGGTAAACGTCGTGTACGCCGTGTTAAGTTTTCTTATATAATTGGAAAAGTTAAATTTGCTTACGAAGTTTGCGTATTCGAAAATATCTTATTTATTAGCCGTATTTTCCTTATAACGAATTACGTGGTTTAAATGTTCCTTAACAAAAAAAAGTCGGTTCCGCTTTTATATTATTAATCCTCAAGTTTGTTAACGCCTTACTAATATATTATTTTTAATTTAAGCGTACGTCGTTAATTTCGGAAAACCGTACGATCCGTACCTTAAAATACCAATTTGTCGTTCCGAAATCGTTAATAAGGACATTTTTAATAATAACGTTTGTTAGATTTTTTAAGCGTATTTTGTTAGGACCGAAAAGGAGGAAATCGTTAACGTAAAAGGTTATAATATCGCGGATAATCGGGTTAATGTATATAGTATTATTAAATAACAGTAGCTTAAAGTCGTATTTTTCGAATATAATTTAAACTTACTTTTATTATATAGTACCGGCCTGCTTTAACCCGTATAAAGGGTTTATTAGTTATATGATCTTTTTAGGTACAAAATTAAAGCGTTATTTTATATTTGGGTAACTATTGAAGTATTCCTGTAATTAGGGAAACCGTTTTATAAAAATTCGCTTTTTTAGGTTTTTATTTAGGTACGTTATGATAAAATCGATTTGTTATATGTACTAGCCATAAGTTGTTATAAGAGCTATAAGAATGCGTTAATGTATTATTTTGATAATATTTATAATTATTTCGTTATAATCTATACCTTTACGTTAAGTGAAACCTTTTACGTAAATGCGAACCTTATATTTTTTTTTAGTTCGCCCGTTAAGGTGGACTTTTTTTTCAGGACTTATTTGGCGTCAATTAGGTATTTTGTGGTTTCGGTCGGCAGTTAGAAGATAAAAGTTCCTTGTTGTAGGTTTTTTTTAATTTCCGTATTGATGGCTTTAAGTTACATATTCCATTTAGGGTTTTCCATAACCTTTTTTAAGGTGGGCTTATTTCCATTTACGTTAAAAAGGTACTCGTCAATGTAAAACACGTTCTATACGTGTATTCGTTCGTAGGCTTGTCGGATCGTAACGGTGCTGCCTGGATCTCCGTATTCGTTTTCCGTTTCGTTAAAAAAATTAAGGCTATGGGCTTCTGGATAGGGATCAGCGTTTTCTTGGATTAAAGCCTTTATGATCTCGGGGTCCTCGTTAGGAGCCTCGCAGGTATACAGCTTGGGTTTGACTTTTTTCGGTCTGCCACGTTTCCGTTTTACGGTTTTCGTCTTGTTATCTGTTTGATCGTCCGATATAACGTTATTATTGCGGTTATGGACACTAACGCCTTTTTTCCTGGGTCGGTAGCGGAATCTGCGCTGTACGTATGGAGGTAAAGACCTTACAACTTCTTTCGGGTCGGGTGGTTCGTCTTTCTTTCCTAGCGTACCTGTTTTTTCGTAAATTCGTATATGCGGTATGATTAGGAATCGACCGCCCTTTAACAGCCAGACCTTGTAATTGTGGGTGCTTTAATAGCCCAGAAAAAGCCTTTTAGTATTTCGTGCTTTTAGTTTTTTAGCTTTAATCCGATAATTTTCGTCGATTAGGACGGTATAACGGCTATCGATAATTCGAAGGTATGCGTTATCTGGTTTTTTCGTTTTTCTGTTTTTATTTTTAGGTTCTAACGTTTTGTTATAACATTCTTAAGGCGTAATATCTTCGATTGTAAATTGCTTTATACGGTTAAATATATAAACTGTTACTTTTATAACGTAGTTTTAAAAGTAGGTTGAAATACGTATCTGGATAACTATAACGTAAACGTTATCCTGGACGAAACGGATATTTTTTTAGGATACCGTTCTAATATTAATTATAAAGGCTGGAATTAATTAAATTAACTTTTTCGGTGTTGTAAAATGTTTCGAATAAACTTATTCCAAATTTTTTACCTTTGTTAATACGGAAGGTTTTAACGGTTTTACTTTTCAGGGTTAACCTAATTTTAACGTTCGTAATATAAAAACATAGGTATTATTATACCTTATTTTTCGTTTTGTATGCCTTAAAAACGCAGTAACGGCTAACGTCGTTTATAATAAAGCTATAATATGCGTTATTATTAATGGTAACGGACTTAATTTATCCTATGTCGTACTAAAATAATTTTCTAACGTACGTTCCGCGTTTTTAGGCGTTTTTCGAAAATATTTTAGTAATTTTCGTCTTATTATACGCCTTATAAACGATTAACTCGACGTTTATCTCCTTTAAATTTATTTATATTATTATCTAAATAGTCCATTTTAACCTTTAATCGCTAAGGTGACATAACTGACGGTATTAAAAAATCAACCGTTACATAACGACTCTAATTATTAAAACCTTTCTATTTGCTATAAAAAAAGCCTTTAGGGTTTTTAGCATATCGTCGATTTCACCATATGTTATCCTTAGCGCGTTATCTTATTGATCAGTATCAGGGCCTTTTATAAAAAACTTTTTATACCCGTACGTCTATAACAGGAATCCTCGTTTTAAAACGTCGATTATGGTTAGTTTCGTTCCATTGCTATTAATTAGGCAATTTTTACTAAAGTATCCTCCGCGTTTATAAAAGACCTTGCAGGAGAATATACGTAATGGAAACGTAAGTATATATAACATATACCGTAAGGCTATAAAGTTATATTCGCCTTTAAATCCCCTAAGGTCCTAGCTAACTATACCGATTATTTTAGCCTGTACAGGTTCTCCTTTAGTAATAATTATGAACTTTTTATTTCGAATATCCAGTAACTGCTTGGGGAGATAATCCCTGGAATTGTTAGTAATAAATACGTTAATTCCCGAATCCCACAGTATCTTATTGCGGTTCTCCTTCTGTACGTTGTATAACTGGAGTATCAAGGCTCGGGTTTTTTGGTACTCGTTCTTCAGACGTAGCTCGAGTTCGTCGACAGCTGCATTGCTCGGGGTACAAACAAGAAACTTTTTCGAGGTACCAGTACCTCCAGTACCTTCAAGGTACTGGGGAGAGGTACTATAAGTGTTAGAGGCGCCGGGGGTGGAGCCTCCGGAAGCAACGCCCTCTAAAACGGCGGCGCCCTCCAGGGCTTGCAAACCCTGTAACGAAGCGCTCTGCTGCTGCTCCATCGCCCTGTCAAACAACTGCATAATCTCTGCCATATCTAACTGATCAACTGCTGCGGCGTAACCAGCGTAATATCTTTTCGCAGGGAGGTTGTACAGGTTTTTAAGGCCGTCTGGAATAAAGTGCGCTTCTGACTGATGCTACTGGTTATTCGCGTTATTGTTATTGCCATTATTGCCGTTGTTGTTAGACCTGTTGCCGTTACCGTTGTTACCGTTTCGTCCGTTGTTGCGTTGGCTATTCTGATTCCGATTATCTTGGCCATCCTTCCTGGGTTTGCGGCAGTTTTTCGACAGGTAGCCGTACTTCCCACAATTCCAACAAAGGGGCTCGCCCTTAACGTTCCATAACGGCTTATCACCGTTATTATTGTTGTTATTCCTCCCTTTATTATTACCGTTATTTCGGCCTTTTGCGTTATGGCTTTGGTTTTTCGATTTATCGTTACCGTTTTTGTCGCTTTTAACCTTTTTAACGCGGTAATGGAATTCGCTATTAAAATTATCTATCAAGCGATAAACTATATAATCGGTCTTTCGAAGCACGGAACTCATTATCCGATACTAATCATTCGCTTTCTTTTCCATAACGGTCAGGAATATAGTAACCTACTAATCCTTACCTAGCTTCATGTCGCATTCCTTGGCTTTTCGAATTAACTTTTAAAATTTCGTAATAAATAAGATCGGGTCCTTTCCGTCGTAACGCAATTAGTTTAGTTTTTTTTAAAAGGAACGTTAACGTATCTTTCCAGTCGCTACGTAAATTTTATGGAAAATTTTCAATATCTTCGTACCTTTCTTAATGCCGGTAATCAGCTTTAGGGAAGCCCGGCGGGTAGTTTTGGTAATTGCCTTAGTTAGGCGGAGCTTATTAAAAGCGGAAAGCTTTATTCCCTCCTTATAACCTACCTTTTCGAGTACGAAATCTAAAGCGTTTTTTTAAAGTTTCCAATTTTCGAAACCCTTTAGGTAATTTTCTTTATCAAAAGCGAAGTCGAAACGTTTCCAACGGAAGGTGGAGTCTTTTTTTTTCTTGGACTTCTTTGATTTCTTCTCCTTGCGTTTCTTCTTATCTTTCTTCGCGTCGTACTTCTTGCGACGTTTCTTTCGGTTACTATTACTCGAATCGCTATCCGAATCGTTCGAATCGCTTTCCGAGTCTAAATCCGAATCCGAATCCGAATTTTCAAACGATAAGGAAAAGCTGGAAGATGAAGAAAAGCTATCACTGCTCCTTCCTCCGCCTCCACCGCCTTTTCCGCCGCCGTGGCCACCGTTATTGCCTAAGGGTAATAAAAGCGAACGATACAATAAGGCACCTAACGAAATTGTTCTCACTCGCGAAGTTCTATCGTTCAAATTAATAGTTGCAAAGTCCTGCCAGACAGGGGCCTTAAAAGGTAACTTCTCCTTTTTCTTAGGGGAAAAAGGAATTACTGGCCCGAGAGGCAGGAACATGTACTGTTATTAGGGGCTTTTAATAACTATCTAAAAGCTGCCATATACTAACAATCCAGGTATTTTCGGATAACTTTAAAAACCGCTAAAGGTCTCCGCGAAAAAACTAATAATAATCCTTGCAAAAAAACTGATGAAAATCCCGTTTTTAGTAACGATTTACTACTAGAAACAAAAAAAGTTAAGCTCGTTCGTTAACAGTTTCTTAAGTCGCTTTAACTTGCGTTTAAACAAGTTGCTTATAACGTTAGTCTTCAGGAGTTTTTCCTTCATAACCCGCTAATCTTGTTCGGCCAGTTCCTTCTGCTTTTTTTCGGCAGCCGCCTTTATAGCGAGCACTTCTACCTAACGGCGCAGGCGTTCTAATTCAGCTCGAAAACGTTCTTGCTTCAGGATTGACTTTTTCAACTTAGTAAAAAAGTCCTGGCGTTAATTAAAGGTGGTATCTTTTTGCTAATCGGGTAGGGGCATTAATTAATCGCTTTGGGGTTTTATTATGATACAATTAATCGAACAAACTCGTTTTTATAGCTTTTTACATTAACCGAATTGATTCGTTTTCGTGGCTTGCCGGCTGCTTATAACTTTAAGCCGATTAATTAACCTTAATTAATCTCGTAACACGTTTGATAAACAGTTTCGTGGCATATACTATAATAACAATAAAAGCTTAAATGCGTTCTTTTTTCAAAAAAACCAGAAGATGTTATCATATAAAGATATACGAAAGGGTTTTGTTAATAATTAGTATAATAATAATAGATATTACTAAGTTCTGTCCCAATTAAAATTAATTTATCCGTTTTGGCTACATAAACAATATGGGGTGCACGGACCCTTACAGACGCGTTAAGGTAACCGTAAGTACGGGCCACCCAGCTGGTGGCATATCAACGTATCAAACTTCAACATTAACGAAATAAATCGTTATCTTTTATTTTTATTTTCTTAAAACGCACTTTAACGAAAAGTATCTTATTAAGGTTATTATAAATATAATTAAAAACTTTAAAAACAAGGTTCGGAGCGTTGTTTTAATCGGCGATACGTTTAATATACCGAATTTGTTATATAACGAAATCCTTACCCTTGGCTTCGAGTCGGCTATATATATAGTAGGTTTTCGCATAGTCGTTGCCGATAGCCTCGCTGTTAACGCGTAACTTACCTTACATCTCGAGAAGCCATACATTATATATAAAAGGTCCATCCAGCTTAGCAACGTTAAAAAGCTTGGGTTTCGGGTAGGTTGGTGTCAAATATAAAGGCTATCAATTACGTTGTTATATTCCGCTTATTATACAGCTTCTTAGTACGCGTACAGCTTTTATATAGCCTAGCAAGAGAACAATTATCCTCCGATCAAAAGGTAGCTTTTTTCAGTTAAGGCGCTTTAGCGCATCTAGCTAGCTGACATACCCCCTTAATGCTTTAAAAAATTCGGAGCGTTAATCGTTACACTTTATTACTTTTTAAAGCTATAACCTTTTATTCCACCTTTTCTCTAGTAATTATATCCTTTTAATTAACTAATTTCTTATTAAAAATAACTCTTAAAGTTTTTCTACGTAAATTTAAGGTTTTTATAATATCTATTAATCTTAATTATTTTCTGAAATACTTAAAAAGTTCTTGTAATAAGGCTTTCATTAATCCATTAGTTAATATATCGTTTGTAAGCATATAATTTATTTTAATTAGGTACTTTTTTTGCTGCTTTTTGTAACTAGTATTTATATATATATCTACGTACTGTAACTTTATTTTTAAAAAGGCAACGTCGGCGTTGATTAACTGTATAATCTGCTAATTATCGCACTATAAATTTAACGGTTATGCATTTAGGTTAATTCCCAATTTCTTAATTAATAGAAAAACGAATAAGGTTTTTTTAATAATTTAAATAAAGGATAACAATTCCGTTTCGGTTATGGAAATAGTTATTATATCTTGTTTATTCGTACGCTATCCTATAATTCTTTTAAACAATTTTATAATGTAAGTTTAAAAAGATTTTCGGTTAAATATATTATTTACGAAAAAGGCGTTATTCTAGTTATTTAAAAAGTTTTCGTTACTGAATTATAACGTTAACGTTTTAGTACCAATTAAGTACTGTATAACGCGATTATTTTCTTAATTTTTGTTAAAAGTTTATATCTAATACGTCGTAATTTAAACGTTAACGGCGGATGTAATAATTACAACTTAGGCTGCTAATTACGTAAAAGCAAATAGGTTTTTTAAAACGGATACAGGTCGAATAAAAGGTAACCTGAAAACTACACTTCTAGATAAGCTTTATATGATTATTACGTAATTAATATTAGTTTAAACGAGGTTTTTGTTTCAAATGCAGCTTGTTATAGTAAAGTTAATAAAAATTTCCGAACCCTTTTTTAATAAATAAAGATGGTTACATACGGTTTTTATTTTTAGGACAAGAATTCTTAAAGAAGGAAAATAATATTATAGAAACGGGGATTCCTGTTATAGAAAAACTTACCTGTAAGGATTAACATGTATTTGTCCTGGTTAAATTTCGGATATAAGGTTTGGTTTTTCGAAGTAGTTTAAGTAATTTAAGTAATTTAACCAGATTATATAAATTACATATATTTACGATATATTTATTGAATTAAGAATAGATATATAACGAATTGGCTTTTTATATAAATAGCTTTTAAATAGTTTTGTTCCTTAATTATTAATTTAGGCTTATAATTAAAGAATTGGTTTTTTTATAAGAAGAATCCGGAAATCTTTTTAAAAAACAGATCTTTAAAATACTTATCGTATTATTAATACCTATAAATTAAAACATTATTTTGGGTAGTGCTTATACCTCAGGGTTGATATATAACAGGTTCGTTACAATGTTAAACGACAATAAAAAAAATATATATATAAATGTAAAGGTATTTTATAGGTAATTTAAACTTATTTAAGTTATAATTATAAAATAAGATATTTATAACTTTAACGAAACGGGGTTTTTAATAAAGCTTTTAATAATATATAATATAGTAATTGTAAATACGTAAAAACTTAAAAAGATTAAATAAATATAATAAGATACTGTAGTTAAAAATATATTATAGTTATTTATAATTTTAATTCGTAAAGTTAAGTTATATTATTATTTATTCTTTTAATAAGCAAAACTTGCTTTAATTTTCAATATAGTAATAATTTATTACCAATCATTTAAAAGGCTAATATTAATTGTAATTGCTTAATAACGAAAAAAATAAGTTATAATAAATTTATATTCTAATAAATATATTTAAACGTGTACAAAAAAAACAAAACGCCTTTTTATCCTTAACAGTTACGAAAGCCATTATTCGATAAAATTGAAAAACACTGCGTAAATAACGATATTATTACCCATTTTATACCTTTTTATTCTTTTTTATTGGTTTCACCTTTTTAACGTATTTTTTTCCGTTTTAAAATGCGTTTATATATTTTATATCGAAAGTTTAATATAATATTAATTTATTTATATTAAGTGAAAAAAAACCTATTTCAGTTGTTACAACGCGTTTAAAGTTATTATAACGTCGAATAACATCAAATCCGGCTTTTAAAAAGCTGGATTTATTTTATTCAATTTTAATAACGTTGTTTTCAAATAAAAACCCTTTTTAACTATACTTACGCTGACCGGTTTTCCGTTTAGTTTTTTTGGTCCCATTCGGTTCCTTTTTATAAAAGATTTTCAAACTATTTAAAAAACTGAAAAAACGGACACGTTACTTACAAGAGAAAAATCAGAAATTACTAGTAGAACTTATCGATAAAATAGTTAAAACGGTTGATCTTTTAACCAAAAGTATCTTTATCTTTTAAACGAACACGGTTTTTTAAAACAAAGCCGCTAATGTATGCAAAACTAATTATCTTTTTAGCAAATATCGAAGAACTAAAAATAAACGTTTTTAAGAAGAAGAAATATTTATTATATAAAAAGAAGAGGTTTTTCTAACTGAAAAAAAAGTGGTAAAAGAATACAGCTAATAACGGTTGCAAATAGTTGTTGCAAAAGAGTTAAAACGAAAAAAAAGTAAATATAATATTTATAGTAAATCTGGATATAATGCGCGTATTTGTAAAAAGAAACTATAAATACCTTTAACGAAAACAAATTAAATTAATTTGAAATGATTTAATATGTTATAATTGATTTATTTAACTTTGTTATTACGAAATGGTAAAAAACAAGCCGTGAGCCTACCTATAATATTATGTTAAAAATATTTATATAACAATATTAATATTTAATAATATTGATTTAATTATATACTTAATCTTTTAGAGAATTAACGTTTTATAAAGTAATAACTGTAACAACGACTTAGTTTAACAATACCGTTTAATTTTAATAAAACGAAAGTTATAACAAAAAGTTTATTTTGTAAATTGCGTATAATATAAAAATTGTTAATTTTTGATTTTAAAACCTCTAACCTTGGAAGCTTTTATACTATATAGGCATTATTTATATGTAAAACTCTTATTCTTTTTTATAACCCTCGATTGACAATATTTATAAGACGCGTTTCCAAGCTAATACGTGGCAAACTATGTATAATGGGGTTATTTTATTAAAAAAAAAAGCTACTTTGAAAAGTTTTATATATAATCACAAATACGCTGCTGTCCCTTTGTTATGGTACGTACAGACCGGACCTACATCTGACAACAGCTGGTGAGATATGGCCCGTGCGTCAAGCCCTAGCCCACATTCTTTATTTCTATAATCTGTCAAAAGAACCTTTTCCCTTTTTCTTCCTTTTTCCATCTTTAGATTTTACAATAGTTAATAAGAATTCGTTTCTCTTTTAGAAGCCCTTGGTCCGTAACACTCTTCCAGGTTTAGAGGTAATCTCGATCGGGTATAATGCTGTTATAAACTACGCCTCGTAACATAAATAGATAGCCTTTTTTCTGGCGGTTTTTTTTATACTTTTAACTTTTTTTTCTTTCGCTAACGATTATAATCATAACCGTAACTCTTAGTTTTATTTCGGCAAACGCTTTTCCGCATTTTGCAACTACTTCTTTTTTTACCTTTTTTTCGTTTTCGTATATCTTTGATTTTCCTCGTCCGTTACCTTCTCCGTCCCGCTTAATCTTTTCGGTAATAATGCTAACAGTTACTTACCTAGTTTATGTATCGGTCTTTGTTATTGCATTCGTATTTTTTTACTTTAAGCTTTATTCTCCTTAATTCGATAATTTTAATTCTTTATAATATCGTTTTTTATATAATATACAAACTTACTTATAACAAAACTTAATAACTTACATCTTTGCTGGTTATAATTACTTTTAAAACCTGGCACTTTATATTTACCTCGGTAACTATAGACTTATTTTTATACTTTTCTATTCTGACCAGTTATAAAAATGCGGTAGTCATAAAAAGTAATTACGTTAATACAAAAATACTGGAAATATCTGTTTTTCATATAGCTATATTAAAGGGTTCCGTATAAGCAAGATATCTTTTTAATTATAATCGAACCGATTTCATTATTATTTCCTATAATACTACAAATATAACAAAATAAGTAAAGGCGTTAGGCCGGCAAAAAGGTCTAAATTAACTTCTTGACCTACTTAGAGCATGTATATATATATTTCTTTCGTCGCTCGTTATCTATACGTTTAAATATACGAAAATGCTTAAATAAAACGCCCATTTTAGGTTTTAAATAGTTTCTAAGTCCTTTTTTTAAAACCTCTTTTTGGTATAATATTTTTAAAACAGCATATATCACCTTTAATACCTAAAAGCTTTTTTAATATCTTTGAAATAGTAAATCTAAAGCTGCAACGATATATCTATATAACGCTTTTTAAGACATTCTTTAAACGCCAAACCTCCTTTTAACTAAAAAAATAAAATATACAATTTTAATATAGTATTATCGAAATTTCTAAAAACGGTATTATATTTTTTAAACAGAAATAATTCAGAATCCGGCAATTTTGATAACGGCCAATTTGACGTTTTTTTTCTTACGGTTTACAAGTTATTAACGTTTAGTAACCAAATAGCTGTTCAATTTTTATAATACTACCAATTCAAGTATATATCTTAGCACTTTTTAACCTTAATATAACGAAAAAGTAACCGATAACTTTCCAAATATAGGTCTTAACAACACATCTACTGCTATTAATAATAACGATGCCGTAAGACCGTTGGTTATAAAAATAATATAATTTAATAAATTCGTTGATTTATATTTAAGATTAACTTTAATAAATTGCTATAAATATATTTTATATACCGGCCGAAGTTTACGTAAATAGCCCGAACGTAACGGAAATTAAGCTGAATTTTAATGCATAAAACGATTATATATGCTTCAAACGGTAATAGATAATATTCCGTATTTTCTTGCGATTTCGGCGTAATTTTCGCCTAAAATATTGGGGGGTTTCTATCTCGTTTTCGTATAAGGCGACAATTTTTTGTACGAAGTAATTGGACCTAGACTGAGTTATTGTCGGATATAGGGAATGTTAGTTGCGTTGTTGTATTCAGCTAATTGCGTAAGTGCTTCGCATACGCACTGCTTTTATGTAGCCTAGTAACGGAGCAATTATCCTTTGATCAAAACGTAATTTTTTTTAGCTAGAGCGCTTTAGCGTACCTGGCTAACTAATATACCCTCTTAACGCTTTAAAGAGTTTAGGGCGTTAATCGCTATATTTTCGTTACTTTTTAAAGTTACAACTTTTTATTTAACCTTTTTTCCGGTAATTATATCTTGTTAATTGGTTAATTCCTTATTCAAATTTGTTTTTAACCTTTTTTTTCCGGTAATCTAAGGCTTTTATAATATCAACCAATCTTAATTGCTTTTAGAAATACTTAAACGTTATCCTAATAAGGTTTTAGTTAATCTATTAATTAATATACCGCTTATAAACGTATAATCCACTTTAATTATGCTTTTTTCTGCTACTTTCTATAACTAATAGTTATATATATCCACGTGCCGTAGCTTTATTTTCAAAAAAGCGACGTCGGCGTTAATAAGCCGTATAATTTGCTAATTATCATATTACAAATTTCACGGTCTTATATTTAAGTTAACCCCTAATTTCTTAATTAATCGAAAAGCGAATAAGGCTTTTTTAACAGCTTACGTAGGGAATAATAATTCCGTTTCGGTTATAGAAATAATAACTATATTTTCCTCATTCGTACGCTATTTTCTAACTTTTTAAAATAATTTTATAATATAAGTTTAGGAACTTTTTCGATCGAATATATTATTTACGCCAAAATTGTCGTTTTATATATTTAACGAATCCTCGTTACCGAATTACAACGTTAACATTTTAATACTGATCAAATATAATATAATGCGATTAATAATTTTATAATATACGGTATTAAAATTTAAGATAAATCGGGCAAATCGGGATATTGCAAAAAGTATATCAGGTTACGTATAAACCGTAACATAAAGAATGAAACCCATCTTTTTTTAATATTTATTAACAAAGCTTAAATAAGCCAGATCAAGTTTTGGCAATAACTTAACGCTTATTATTAACGTTTTTGAAAGATTATATAGATTTTTTGGGAGAATTAGATTGGCTATTTTGTTTATAAAATCCGATTAAGATAACTAGATTTTTTTATTAAATTTATCTTTAATTACTTTAATACTTAGGAATTATTATAAATCCCTACCTATTATAAAGGTATACCGTTCTTATATTTGCTAAATTAACCAATTAACAAAGGTTTGGTTTTTTTTTGTTATACGCGGCGATAATGTCGTCGACGTAAAAAAAAAAGTAACACCCCCTAACGTAAAAAATAATAGGACTTATAAGGAATTAAACTAAATCCCAAGTTTTTAAGCGTACTAATTAAATTTTTCTATTAAAATAACGGCAATTCTTTCAAGCTGTATAAGGCCTACTTAATTAAGAATATCCTGTTACGTTAAGGGTATTCCGGAAGTGTTTTTATAAAAGCTTTATAAAATAAGTTCGCGTTAACGAAAACGTTTATAACGTTATATTACTTAAACTCTAAATCGAACTTAATTATAATAATTATTAAAACTTTAAAGGATTTTCCGGCTAAGGTAAATACATATATATCGCCATAAGCGTTTTTAATTATTAATTACCTTATATAACAAAACGGGCCTTGTATTTTTATAATTAACTATACTTATCACACTTATAAACGTACATCTATATATATCTTAAAACCTGTCTCCTTTTAATAACAGACTGATCGACGATCTCTCAAAACTGTATATCTTTATAACTTTATAAGTAAGCCTTTTCAACCTTTAAAAATAATTTCTTTAACGGATATATATTTAGCTTTTTATAACTTCGCGAAAATAACAGTAAGTCTCGCCTATGTACCCGGCTTTAGAATTTAAGTAACATCTTTACTTTTAATTTTGTTTTTAGTATATTAAAGCATTTCCGATTAACGTAACGCGTATTTCAGATCTTTATTCGCCTTAAACTTCCGCAGTTTACCGGCCGGTTATTAATCGTATTTACAAAATAAATTAAATGTTTTGTATTAAAAACAACTTTTTATATCTTATAATCGTATTTAATAATATTATTTCGGTACGGAATATACGGAAAATTTACTTTTAGAACCCGTAAAATACTTTCGTTTTTTTACTGTTATATTAAGTTAAACAGCATAATAAAAACCTAAAATCACTTTTATTCTTTCCGTCGCCGTAATAATCGTAACAGTTATTAAAGCAAACGTTAACGGCGGTAATAATCCAGAAAACGGAAATAATTCGAATATAACGGTTATCTAAAATTAATTAAAATTTTACAAATAAGCTTACTTTTCCTGATCCTATATCTTTTTTTAGACGTTTATATTACTTTAAAATTATTTTCCTATTTAACCGGTAATTAAATTATTTTACTTGAATCTTTATTTTTTATATATATAAAATAACTATAAACCTAATTAAATACGTAAAGCTGTTAAAATAAGTTTTATAACTCCCTTTTAGTAACGTAAAAAAGTCGTTTTTTAAGTTTTTGATACTACTTTAAAAAATTACTTTTTCGTTAAACTGTACGTTTCGAATAACAATAACTTTATTCATTAAAAGGTTCCAAATTTCGTAAATATTTGTCGATTAATAACCAACGAAAAAACTTATCTATACTTTAAAATTTAACTTTTAAAATCTTTGGTTTCTCTTTATAATAAGGGTCGTTATAAGTAAGTTATACAGCTGTAAATTTACAAATAAGCCTATTAAAGTTTATAATCGAACATTAAAACGTCGTTTTTATATACCAAATAAATATAATAAATTTCGTATAAAACTTACTAAAAAAAGTGTATTTAAAGATACGGTTATATAAATATATTACTGTTTTAAAAATATATACGATTAAAAACGTAAATAACTTAACGCTATTTCGTATAATAATCGCCTTTTTCTTAATTATATCCCCTAAACGTTCCGCACTCTATTTTAAACTTAGATATACGGTTTTAAAAATTTAAGCTTAATATTAAAAAAATAACTAAAACATATTCCGAAATAAGTAATTTTTTAAAATGTCGTTATCCTATTCGATTACTTATAAAGAAACCTTATTTTGGTTTTTTAAAACGCTTAATAAATATTGAAACGTAATAATTAATATATTTTACTTTCAGTTTTTAAGGTAAATATCCTAAATAAAATATAAATATCTGTCGATAACGAATATAACGTATTTATACCTTTTAAAGTTCCTTTCGAAATTAATAAAATTAATAGCTATTTTTTGTTTTAATCGAAATGCTTTTTTTTAAAACTCATAGCATATTTGCTTTTTAGCTTTCGCTTTGCTATATATCTGGTATTCGATAATTATAAAACCCTTTAGCCTAATTTCCTTAATATGGAAGTACAGTTATCCGATTATTTCAAAGCCTGAATAACTTAGTTATAAATACTATAAAATACCATTACTTATACGCAATGGTCTTGTTATTTATAAATTAACGTTTCGCGTATAAATAACTAAAACTACGTAAAATATAACTACGCTAATATTTTCGATAATATATTAATTAAATTTATTTTTAAAATAACTATAATGTAATCATAGTTATTTTGGATGCAATTATTAATCCTTCAATTATCCCATCAATAACCTTTGTTCGGAATTATCAAAATAATACCAAATTGCAAGCAAATTATTCGTAATCAATTACGTTATATAATTATAACGTTTTCGTACCATTAAAGCTTCGAAATAATATATTAATATTTTTATATTTTTTAATCGAAATAAAGCTATTACTTACGTACACCCCGTCGTTTTATACGGTTAATCTAAAATTTAAAAACTTGTTAATGAAATTAAAAACGTATATTATAAACCCTAAATCTAGAATAAACGAATTTTTTAAGAAATAGAACAAAACTTTTATAGCTTTTTTTTAATTAATAGTCAAAAGACACGTTAAAATTCGTTATATTTTTTAAAAAAAATTAATCGGTTTCTATAATTACTTTATTTATAAATTTCGATAAACGGTTAATTTTTTTTAAGAATTAAATAAAATTAATTCGTTAACAGACTAGCTTTACTATATCGTTATTAAAACGGAAACTAATTAAAACTTTATTCGAAAATATAAAATAACATTGACGTAATTTATAAAAAGGCTTTAAATACGTTTTATAACGTATACCTTAAGTATTTAACTTTTCGCACTTTCGCTTATTAACGTTTTTATTTATATTAAAACCTCCATAATTATCTTACTTTAATTTTTTGAAGGTTTTACCTTATAATTAATAGTTAATAAGCTTAATTTCTTTCTAATTAAAATTATCTTAATTAACAAAATTTACAAAATCCCCGTAAAAAATCGGAAACAATATCTTTATATTTCGTAATATTAAAAAAATAAGTTATAATCCAATAATCTAAAAGATTAACCGTTACCTGTTAATAATTAATCGTTCTGCTATCGATTTTAGCCTTTTTTACTATTTAAAAAATAATTATCCAGGTTTTTACAATAAAAGCCAAAGTTATATATAAATCGTTAACCTATATAATTATTATTCTGATTTTTGAAGCGTTGTATTATTATCCCTAAACTATTATCTTTTGCTATTTTATAATTTATTTATTTAATTTCTTATTTAACTTTACGGCTTACTTTAGCCTTTCTTAGTATTTTCATTAAGTATTAATCAGAAATTTACTATCGTACACCTTGCCAAATTCGGCCAATTTAACATACCACTTCCGTAAGTTCTTCCTTAAAAAATTAATCTTTTTAATTACTAAAAATATAAATTTCAAAACCTATTTCGTAAAATCGTTAATATTCTTTGGGAAAATATCGTACTTACGGTCTTTATAAATATGCGCCGTAAAGTCCTAATTATAAACTTATCTACCTTTAATTATTATCTTTAAGGTATTTATTAAATAACCTATATAATCGATTTTTTCGAAAGTTTTTCTTAAAAATAAAAATAAAGCTACGAAAGTATTAATCCGCGTTATATAGCGAATTCATCTTTTTAAATAGAAGGTTATATCAGGTTTTATAAATTTAACAAACTACGGAAATAACTAATCAAAATCGATGAAATCCCATATATTAAGCGTATACGTTTTAAATTAAAATTTACCTTTAAAGCGGTTTTAATCCTTAGGGTTTTTATAAATAACAAAAAGTGTAAACGGTACGGTTATTATTATTGTTATTAACATATATTAAAATAATCGCTATTAATATATAACCTATATCGTTTTAATAATAACTAATTAATTAATATTTACTTAAATTAAGCGAAATGAAAATTTTAAATATCGGATATAAAGGATGTTAATTATGTTATTATATTGAGCTAATTACGTAAGTATGTAACGATTAAGGGGGTTTTTAATTATTAAACTTTAAACGTATGGTTTATGTTAGTAAATAAATCGTAAATATTAAATAATAAGGTTTGTATTATTATATTTGATAATAATAAAGTGCGTTTTACGTAATTAAGTATTATTACAAGCTGTTGCTTTTAAGTTTAAGAAATAGGAAGTGTTAGCTATCCAGTGTGCTAAAGCACCCTAGCTACGCCCTGATCGGAAGATAATTGTTCCGTTGCTAGGTTATACAAAAGCTGTACGCGTACTAAGAAGTGGCACAATTAGCTGAATATAATAACGCAACTGACATCCCTTATATCCGATAATTAAAAGTTTTATTTGCTTAATTTAAGCAATTATTAATTGATTAGCTGTTGCTGAGATGATATAGGCTGTATATCAGTAACAATTATTTTAATATATTTTAATAATAACAATAGCGACCGTACCGTTCATATCTTTTATTATTTACAAAGGACCTAAGGATTAGGACTATTTTAAAGGCGAATTCCAATTTAAAGCGTGCGCGCTTGATATTTGGGACTTTATCGATCTTGATTAGTTATTTCAGTAGCCTGTTAAACCTATAAAATCCGATATAACTTTTTATTCGAAAAGACGAATTCGTTATATAACGCGGATTAATATCTTAACGGCTTTATTTTTATTTTTAGGAAGAACTTTCGAAAAAGTCGATTATATAGGTTATTTAATAAATACTTTTAAGATGACGACCGAAGGTAAATAAGCCTATAATCAGGACTTTACGACGTATACTTACAAAAACCGCAAATATGATATTTTCCGAAAGAATATAAACGACCTTACTAAATAAGTTCTGAAAACTATATTTTTAGTAATTAAAAAGCTAAGTTTTTTTTTAAGGAAGAACTTACGGAAATGGTACGTTAAGATGGCCGAATTCGGTAAGGTATACGACAGTAGATTCCTAATTAATACCTAACGAAAATACCGAGAAAGATTAAAGCAAGCTGCGAAGTCAGGTAAGAAGTTAAACAAATGAATTGTGAAATAGTAAAAGATAATGGCCTAGGGATAGCGATACGGCTTTCTAAAAACGAAAATAACAGTTATATGGGTTAACGATTTATGTATAGCTTTGGTTTCCGTTGTGGAAACCTGGATAACCACTTTCCAGATAGTAAAGAAGGTTAAGATCGATAATGGAACGATTAGTTATTAAAAGGTAACGGTTAATTTTTTGGATTATTAAATTATAACCCATTTTTTTATTAAAGAATTTCAAGGTATCGTTTCCGATCTTCTATAAAGTTCCCGCAAACCCTGTTAATTAGGACGATCTTAATTAAAAGGATAACAGACTTTTTAACCGTTAACCGCAAGGGAGAATTTCTGGACGAGGCCCGAAGCGAGATAGCCGTAAAGGTTTTAATACGGACAGGAGTTTTAATAAGCAAAAACGTAAGAAGTTAGACGTTTAAGGAACGCGTTGTAAGGCGTGCTTAGGGCTTTTTTATAGGCTGCTGCAGTATTATTACGTATTTTCGAATAAAGTTCCGGTAGGGTTTATTTTTAGCGTAGCTTTAATTAACTTAATTAAGGAACGGATTGATTTTGATTAGTTTTTAAAGGAAAAAATTAACCGAATATCCAAATTTATAAATAAGTTGATTATATAAAAGACAGATTAACTTTTAAAGGAAGTAAAACGAATCCTGGCGTGTTTTTTGATTATTAATTAACGGGCTGCTATAAGCTTATTATTTTATCCCTTACGGAATTTGTTTATTTTAAACTTAGGGTTTATAATATATGTTTTTAACTTTATTAGCAGGTTTTTGAATTTTAAATTAACCGTATAAGGCGACGGGGTATACGCAGGTAACAACTTCGTTCCGATTAGGGGTTACAGAAAGGTTGATATGTTATTTCGAAGCCTTAATGGTACGAAAGCGTTACGGCTATATAACGTAGTTTATTGCGAGTAATTTACCTATAATTTGGTATTATTTCGACAGTTCTGAAAAAAGGGTTTCTGGTAGAATAATCGAGGAATTAATAATTACATTCGAAATAAGTATAATTAAGTTATGGCTATTTTAACAGATAAATTTGATTAGTTTATTATCGAGGATATTAACGTAATAACGTTTTCCGTAGCCCTAGTTATTTATAAACGAAACGTTAATTTTTGGATAATAAGACCGCCACGTATAAATAACGGCACTTTGTAATACCTGCGATTAAGCCATCTAGGCCCTGAAATAATAGCTTAGTTGTAGTTCTATATTAAAGGAGTTAGGTTGAAGGGTTTTATATCTATCGAATGCCAGGTATATGGCAAAGTAAAGGTTAAAAGGCAAATATGCCGCTAGTTTAAGGAAGGAGTTTCCCGATTAAGACAGAAAATAACCATTGATTTATTAACTTTGAAGAAGATTTTGAAGGGTATAGATACGTTATGTTTGTAACCGATAAATACTTAGGCTTTATTTGAAATATTTACCTTAAGAACCGAAAGCAGGATATATTAATTATTGCGTTCTAATACTTGTTAGGCGTTTTGAAGAATTAAGGTAAGGTTTTCCTATAAGTAATCGAATGCGATAACGAAATTTTAAAAAATTACTTGTTTCGAGATATCTTCCAGTTGCTTTTTTTTAGCATTAAGATTAAGTTTTTAATACCGTATACCTAATTCCAGAACGGGGGTACGGAACGTTTAGGGGGTGTAATTAAGGAAAAAGCGACTGCTATGCGAAATAGCGTTAAGTTACCTGCGTTTTTGATCGTATATATTTTTAAAGCTGTTATATACCTGTATAACCGTACCTTTAAATACGTTTTTTTTTTGGTAAATCTTATATAAGGTTTATTATATTTATTTGACATATAGAAACGGCGTTCCAGTATTTGATCGTAAGCTTTAACAGGCTTATTTGCGAGTTTATAACTATATGGCTTACGTTATAACGACCGCTGCTATGAAAAAGAAATAAAGGCTTTAAAAATTAAATCTTAAAGCGTAAATAGGCTTTTTTATCGGTTACCGATTAATTAATATTTACGAGATTTGAAACCTTTTGACGAATATGGTTATTGCTATTCGAAACGTATAATTTAACGAAAAAGTTATTTTTTTAAGTAATATTAAAGATTTAAAAAACGACTTTTTTTACGTTACCGAAGTCGAGTTATAAAACTTACTCCGATAGGTTTACGTATTTGATTAGGCCTATAGTTATTTTATATATATAAAAAAAAAAACTTAAGTAAAATAATTCAGTTACCGGCTAGGTAAAAGGAATGGTTTTAAAATAATACAGGCGTTTAAAGTAACGTACGGAATAAGAAAGAATAAACCTGCTTATAAAGGATTAATTATCTTTATACGATTACTGTATTCTAACTATTTCCGTTTTTTAAATTATTACTACCGTTAGCGTTTGCCTTAATAACTGTTACGATTATTACACCGACGGAAGAAATAAAGGAAACCTTAGGTTTTTATTACCTTATTTAACTTAAAGTAACGGTAAAAAACAAAAACCCTTTACGGGTTGAAAACGTAATTTTTCTGTACGTTCCGTATCGAAAAAATAATTATCGGTACGATTATAAGGTATAAAAGGCTGCGTTTAATATAGGACGTTTAGTTTATTTTATTAATACGATCGATAATCGGCCGGTAAGTTGCGAAAGTTTAAAAAAAAACATTAACCCGAAATATGCGTTACTTTAATCGGAAAAGTTTTAATATACCAAAAACAAAATTAAAAATAAAGGTGTTATTTAAGTTGCAAAGCCGGGTATATAAACGAGACTTACCGTTACTTTCTAAAAGCTATAAAAAGCTAAGTATATACCCGTTAAGAAAGTTATTTTTGGAAGTTAAAAAGGTTTATTTATAAAGTTACAGGAATATATAGTTTTGGAAAATCGTCGATTAGTTTATTACTAAAGGGAAACAGGTTTTAGAATATATGTAGGTATACGTTTATAAGTTTGATAAGTATAGCTAGCTTTAAAAATGCAAAGCCCGTTTCGTAATACGAAGTAATTAATAATTTAAAAACGTTTATAGCGATATATACGCATTTATTTTAACCGAAAAGTTCTTTAAAGCGCTAATAACTATTACGGCTAAGTTTAATTTAAAGTTTAAATAATATAACGTTATAAACGTTTTCGTTAATGCGAATTTATTTTATGAAGTTTTCATAAAAATGCTTCTGGGATATCCTTAACGTAATAAGATATTTTTAATTAAGAAAGTTTTATACGGCTTAAAAAAATCGTTATTGTTTTGGTAAAAAGATTTTATTAATACGTTTAAAGATTTGGGATTTAACCTTATTCTTTATAAGCCTTATTGCTTTTATTCGTTAAGGGGTGTTACTTTTTTTTATGTCGACGATATTATCGCCGCGTATAATTAAAAAAACTAAGCTTTTGTTAATCGGTTAATCCAGTAAATATAGGAACGGTATACCTTTACAGAGAGTAAGGATTTACAATAGTTCCTAGGTATCGAAATAATTAAAGATAAACTTAACCGAAAAATCTGGTTATTTTAATCCGACTTTATAAACAAACTAACTAACCTAATCTTTAAAAAAAGCCTGAATAACCTTTTAAAAACGATTATAATAAATGCCGAGTTATTGCCGAATCCTGATTTGGTTTATCTAAATTTTGTTAACAGATACCAGAAAAAAATCGGTTTTATTCTTTATATTACGGTTTATACGTAATTTAATATATCCTTTGTAATATCCAGATTTGCCCGATTTAACCAGAACTTTAATAACGTATACCATAAGGCAGCTAATTGCGTTATATAGTACTTAATTAATATTAAAACGTTAACGTTACAGTTAAGTAGCAAGGATTTCTTAAATATCTGGAACGACGTTTTTTTTGTAAATAATATATTGGATCGAAAAAGTTCCTAAACTTATATTATGAAATTATTTAAAAAAAATAATAAAATGGCGTACGAATAAATAAAATATAGTAACTATTTCTATAACCGAAACGGAATTGTTATTCTTTACGTAAGTTATTAAAAAAGCCTTATTTGCTTTTTGATTAATTAAGGAATTAAAAATTAACTTGGATATTAAACCCGTTTAATATATAATGCGATAATTAACAAATCATACGGTTTATTAACGCCGACGTTGCCTTTTTAAAAACAAAGCTACGGTACGTAGATATACATAACTACTAGCTGCGAAAAGCAGCAAAAAAAACCTAATTAAAGTGGATTATACGCTTATAGGCAATATGTTAATAAATGGACTAATTAAAGCCCTGTTACAAGAACTTTTTAAGTATTTTAAAAAGCAGCTAAAATTGGTGGATATTACAGAGGCCTTGGATTACCGCAGAAAGACGTTAAAAGCGATTTTTGATAAAGAATTAGCTAATTAAAAGGATATAATTACCGGAGGAAAGGTTAAATGGAAAATTGTGGCTTTAGAAAATGACGAAAGTGTGGCGATTAACGCCCCGAATTTTTTAAGGCGTTAAAGGGGTATGTCAGCTAGCCAGGGTGCTAAAGCACCTTAGTTACGCTTTAATCGGAAGATAATTATTCCGTTACTAGGCTACACAAAAGCTGTACGCATACTGAAAAGTGGCACAATTAGCTGAATACAACAACGCAACTGACATCCCCTATATCCGACAGGAAGCGATTGTAATTATATATTTAAACCGTACTTTAGATGGTTTTGTATAGTTATTTAGGGCTATACTGCATAATTGAATAGTTATGTTTTGGTATTTAAGGCCGTATTGTTTTATTACATCCTGCTTTATCTTGGTATCCAAAGTAATCCCGATTGCTTTATTTTGGTAAATAAAGCCGTCCCGATTATAAGTAGCTTTTTAGCTACCTGTGGCACTGTTGCGACCGTTCCTTTGAATCACCGAGACGTCCGAGACGTCAGGTTGTAATAAGTATTTTGCATACGTACTGTTTTTGTATAACCTAGCAACGGAGCAATTATCCTCTGATCAAAGCGTAACCTTTTTCAGTTAGGGCGCTTTAGCGCACCTGGCTAGCTGACAGTTATCTATTTATGATTCAAGTATGAAAGGTGTTGGTAGTGAAATAGAAGAAATACGCGTTTTTGTAAAGCGTGCAGAAATCTACTAAGACCTTTGCATCCCCACTGTATATCGCCGCGTTACTCATATAGGGAGCCGGAATTATAGTATGTCAGAACCGTAGATCGCCTAACTTCATATACTAAACCAAGTTATTCTTTTTCTTAGTTTTAATTGCAACAACACCTCCATCGATTAGGTTATTATAAATACAGAACGGTGGATAAATTTAATCTCGATTAATTTGCTGTCTCATTTAAGCAGGAGTTGTTCCCCTTCGAAGTTTTTTTATAACCTTTCTAAGCACTGTCAGGCTCTGCAGAAGGGGCTGCAGATCATTTTCGTCTATCGCACCGAGCCGACTTGCCAAGTTACTTGTATCCAGAATCTGGGAAGCCCTTACAATGAGCCTAGAGATGTTCTCGAAGCGGTGAACGATATCTATAAGTTAAGTTGTTAGTGTTCAGTAATCATCTTACTATAGCTAAGCTTCCCACGATATAAGTTTGAAGGGTTTCAACTATAATACACCAGTAGTTTCCGTGGCTGATTTAACCAGGGTGTCGACCAACTCGGCGTAGTAGTCTGCATTAATATCGTGCACGATCTGGCCAAACTGCAAGACCTCTGGTATATTGCGGTCGGCAACAACTCTTGTTTCCTTGGATGAAAAGTGGTGCCTTATATCATCTGTCTGCTTATTAGCAAGGGATTAACTTTCGGTAAGCCTCGAGAAGCATAATGCTTACCAGAAAAGAGATTTGAGATTTTAGAAGAGATTATAGGATCTTGAGCTCGACGGGGACATAAAGCCAGAAGATTGGCAAGCATGGGAAGAAACCAACATTCCCCGAACCCCAACGCAATTATCAATGCCGCCTGGAAGTGGGCTCCTGTTGTCTCGGGTTCCTCGCCCGTATAGAACGGCTTTCGAAGTTCTAATATAGCTTCGGCCCAGCGTGGACTTTCGGATTCCATTTCGACCCCGAAACCAGGAACCAGTGTGAACAAGTGGCCATTAATGATCTGGTTACATGGCACTATACATGAACGATCCTTGATGTAGATCTGTCCTTGTGAGAGGTACTCCCCGAAGTAGTAAACCCCCGAATAGGTATTATGGCGCTTGCTACGTAGACCATGGAAATCGCCAAGACCTCTGTCTTTCCAGGTTCGCAGCTGGCACTTGAATTTAATTAATTGGTAGTCGGGGACCTTATTATGGAATTCTTCTATCATATCCAGATCCCGTATAAAGATTCCGCTTGGGAACATGGTGGTGTCGACAATGCAAAGCTGGATTTCCTGCAACTCTATACCTTCCGTCTTATGCTTATAGATGGCATATTAGATCGCGAAGGATAGTAAGGTCGTCCAGGACGTGAAAAGATCTCCATGTGACTTCGGCGACAACCATCGTAGATGTTCGTTAAGAGCTATAGCAACATCTAAAGCATCATCTCGCGCAAAAATATCCGTTAATTTGCCCTCCATGGCATCCTCGGACCTTATCCACTCGCTGCTGTTCTCGCCGGCAGTCCTTCCCGAGAAGACACGGAAGAGATAGCGAGGAACGTCGTTCAAATTTTCTGCGATGCCGCCCAAAGGATGAAACGGAATCTGCGTTTGGGTTTCATTGCCCGGATCATCCTCGACAATACCAACTTGGATTCGACGGTTGATATTCAGTAATATGAAGCTAGCAGCTAACCCGTCCATGGCCTCGTGGAAATAGGATGGGGTAACTTATAATAACTGGGGACTTGGGTTGTCCAGACAAGGCAGTGGTTAACCATATCAGTAAGTACGGGGCTATGCTCAACACCCGTAAACGTCTAGTACTATTTCGGAACCGGCAAATCCATATCCGAATCCCGGCATGAAGTTTCGTTCAAAGTCTAGCCTGTTCATATACAGCAATTCGTACGGTAAAACATAAGGTCCGTGCGCTTCGATTTTCATTATTATTTATCAAACGAAGAAACCCATTTCGCCCATGTCTGTACCAAGGTTAAGGTCCTTGAGAGAGGACGCCTCGATTAATATCACTCTGCTTGTCACGACCCAACCAACCTGAGTCCAGGAAACGGTCGGACCAGGGTGCACTGACCTTCGGTCACGTGACAGAACGCTCAGCGGGGATCCACTGAGCGCAGAAGAGCCAGAGTGGCTCAACAAGTGCTCAGTGAGTATCGAAGAGCAACCGCCCAGTGAAAGGACACTGAGCAGAGGTGAGCAAGAAGGAGTTAAGGACAGTATATAGAAACGATCGTTACCTCCCCTATGTTCTAGATAGCACCAGCTTGCAATACAACTTCGTTACGCAAATCATTTTTGCTATTACGAGACGTGACTAGTTACTTCATTGCTCCGAGTCTCACGGTACGACTGCCAACATAAACCGTACAACCTGGGTTTAATAGTTGGTTAAACCCCTAGCCGTCACATGCTTGCTCATGGCATGAAATGCCAATGTCATCAGTTCTGCGGCCAAAATTGGCTCGTTTTCTTGCCACCCTGGTCCATTAATTGCCCCCAGACCACCATTCTATTATGTCCTGCCACGTGCATAGTTAGAACTGCCGTCCACTACGGGTGACTCTATTCCTCCCCGACTAACTGTATCAGGGACATCCCAGTATTACCCATACCCTGACTAAAATCACACCTAAACCATACCTAAATCGGTTAGTTTCTGTCCATACCGGAGCAGGCCGAAAATATTTACTTTATTATCCGACTAAGAAAGTTATTTGTTATAATAAAAAGTTAACCGTAATATATTAAAAGCTTATCGCAAAACATATTATAAAATTAAGTAATTTTTAACCTTTTTATTTATATTTTTATTTCAACTTTTAGTTATTATTATAAATTCGGATTAACGTACTATACCAATGAGCTGTACATATCAATGAGCTGTATACTTTTTTTACCATTCTAATTATTTAACTTTAATTACATATTTCTTAACAACTATAACATAAAACGGTTTATAAAAGAAACGAGAATAAATTTAGCTGTTCAGGTTAAAAGGAAAAATCCGAAACTTAGTTATAAAAAGCTTAGTTTTATTTATAACGTCCTATTTATTACTTTAAGAACGCGAATTAATAACAAACGCGCCTGATCCGATATCGTCCTTAATTTGAAAAAACTAACGCCGACCGAAAAAAAATCGATTGTCGAACGGATCCTTAACCTAGATACGCGAGCGTTTCCTGTCCGGCTTCAGTACGTTAAAGATATGGCGAATTTATTGCTTACCTAATGCGTTACGGTACGCGTCGGGATTAACTGGGCGTCGAGATTTGTTAAATGGCAAAAAAAGTTCTAAACGTATTTAAATCGAAAAATCGATTATTAAAAGGTATTATGCGAAGATCCAGAGGTATTTCGTAAGTAATTCGAACTTATTCGGGTTATAATTGCAAAATACGGCATCGCAAAAGAGGATATTTATAATTTTGACGAGACGGGCTTTTTAATAGAGCTTTTAATGGCATGTAATATGGTAATTATAAGTATTAAAAAACGTAAAAAACCTAAATAGGCGTAATAAGGCAATCGGAAATAGGTTATAGTAATATAAGTTATTAATTCGTAAGGTTGGGTTATATTACCATTTATTATTTTGGTAGAGAAAACTTACTTTAATTCTTAATATCGCGATAACCTATTACCAGCCGATTAAAAAGTCGGTATTAGTTATAATAACTGGATAACGAACGAATTAAATTTAAAATGGATTTAATATTTCGATAAACATATTCGGACGCGTACGAAAAAAACGAAACGTTTCTTTATCCTCGACGGCTACGAAAGTTACTATTTGATCGAATTCGAAAAATACTGCACGAATAACGGCATTATTACTTTTTACATCCCCGTATATTTCTCCTATCGGTTTTAACCTTTTGACGTATTTTGTTTTTTTGTTTTAAAACGCGTTTATTTGCGGTATATCGAAAACCTAATACGACGTTATTATACCCATATTGCCAAAAAAGATTTTCTCGCCGGTTTTTACAACGCGTTCTAAGTTACCATAACGTCCGATAATATCAAATCTAGATTTGCGAAAGCTGGTCTTATTCCATTCGATCCGAATAACGTTCTTTCCGAATTGGAAGTTCTTCTAGTTGTACCTACGCCAACTATCTCCCCGCTAACCTCCGCCGGTTCCATTCGTTCCCCGTTTATAAAAACCCCTAAAAATATCAAGAAAGTAACAAGGTAAGGACGTTACTTACAAAAAAAGATTGGAAATTATCAAGGTAGTTTGTTAACAAAGGTTATTAAATCGGTTAGTTTTTTAACAAAAAGTAACTTGTTATTTTTGCACGAAATTGTTTTTTTTCGGGAAAAAAACGCCCAATTACGCGAAACGAACCACATTTTAAGTAAATGTCAGAGGACTAAAAACAAACGTTTTCAAAAAGGAAAAACACTTATTATACAAAAGGGACAAGCTTTTCTGGCCCAAAAAGAAAAGGATGGTGAAAAAATGCAGCCAATAGCAGCTGGAGGGGGTCGTTGCAAAAGGGTTGAAACTAAGGAACGGAAATGTAACGTTTGCGGCAGGCCCGGGTATAATGCGCGTACTTGTAAAGAAGTTGTAAATACGTTTAACGAAGAAAAATCCGATTAATTGTAATTAATGCGATATGTTATAGTTAAGTTATTTGGATTGATTGTTGCGAGGTGCCAAAAAGTGTACAGCTTATTAGTGTGTACAGCTCATTGGTATAGTACGTTATTCTTTTTAAGTTATTTATTACTTTTTTAATTTTAATAATATTAAAACTTAATAGCGTTATTTAAGTAATTTCGTTTCGAGTTAAAAACTCTTATTATTATTAAATTAATATTATAAGCTGTTTTTCTTAATAACCTTTGGCCTTATTATAATAAAAATATTAAAAATAAGTTTACCGCATGTTAGCTTTTTATATAGCAAAAATATCCTTATAAAATTTTTAAAAGTTAAAAACCTAAAAGTAATAAAAAGCAGCAAAAAATAATTACAAATATCTTTATATACAAAACCTTATTAATCGTTAAATTGCAATTTAAGATAGCAAATAACGTTTTTATTTTAAACATTACGATAATAAATAACTAAATTTGTTAAATCCTTTAAACGTTTTTCTTAATTTAAGCCACTTGAGATGTTAAAACCGTTATGATCCAACAGGGCTTGGCTTTTCCAAAAAACGGTCGGAGTCTTAGGGTAACAAGATCTGACAGTGACCGGCTTAAAGGGCTTAAAGGTCTTGGCACCTTGAGCGGCTTGAGCTGTGACAGCGCTTAAAGAGCTTAACGGGCTTAAGAGTTTAAGCGCCTTGAGCACCTTGAGCTAAGAGTAGGATATATACGTTCGTTATTTCCCATAGTTTTAGATAATACCAGTTTGTAATATAACTTGGTTACCCAGATTACCTTTGGTTATCTGCTATTATTAGACGTGATTAGTTTTATCGCTATTGAAGTGATATGGGGAGCAGTACAGCTGCTAACAGCTGCAGCTGCTCTAGCTGTCAAATATAGAGGATCTCAGTTGCGTTGTTATATTTAGCTAATTGTGCAGCTTCTCAGTACGCGTACAGCTTTTATGTATCCTAGCAACGGAACAATTATCCTTCGATCAAAGCGTAGCTAGGGTGCTTTAATACCCTGGCTAGCTAACATACCCCTTTAACGCCTTAAAGAATTAGGAGCATTAATCGTTATACTTTTATCACTTTTTAAAGTTACAGTTTTCTATTTAACCTTTTCTCCTATAATTATATCTTTTTAATTAGCTAATTTCTTATTAGAAATCGCTTTTAACGTTTTCCTACGATAATCTAAAGCTTTTATAATATTTACCAATTTTAGCTATTTTTTAAAATACCTAAAGATTTTTCGAAATAAAGCTTTAGTTAATTCATCAGTTAACATATCGCTTGTAAACGTATAATCTACTTTAATTAAGCTTTTCTTTACTGCTTTTCGTAACTAATAATTATATATATTTATATATTATAATTTTGTTTTTAAAAAACAACGTTAACGTTAATAAACTGTATAATTTATTAATTATCGCATTATACATTTAACGGTCTAGCATTTAAGCCAAATTCCAATTCCTTAATTAATCGAAAAATAAATAAGGTTTTTTTAATAACTTATATAAGGGATAATAATTCTGTTTCGATTATAAAAGTAGTTATTATACTTTGCTTATTCGTATGTTATCTTATAATTCCTTTAAATAGTTTTATAACGTAAGCTTAGGAACTTTTTTAATCGAATATATTGTTTACAAAAAAGGTGTCGTTTTAAGTATTTAACAAGTTCTTGCCGCCGAATTGCAACGTTAACATTTTAGTACCGATTAAATATAGTATAACGCAATTAACTGTTTTATAATATACGTTATTGGAATTTAGGTTAAATCGGGCAAGTCGGAATATTGCAAAGTATATATCGGGCCGCGTATAAACTGTAAAATAAAGGATAAAACCGATCTTTTTTTAATATTTATTAATAAAACCTGGATAAGTTAGATTAGGATTTGGTAATAACTCGGCGTTCGTTATAAACGTTTCTAGGAAATTATTTAAATTTACTTTAAGGATTAAGTTAACTAGCTTATTTATAAAATCTAATTAAGATAACTAGATTTTTTTGTTAGATTTATCTTTAATTATTTCGATACTTAAGAATTACTATAAATTCTTACTTTTTATAAGGATATACCGTTTCTATATTTGCTGGATTAACCAATCGATAAGGGCTTGGTTTTTTTTATTATACGCGGCGACAATATCGTCGACGTAAAAAAGAAATAACACCCCTTAACGAAAAAAGTAATAGGGCTTATAAGGAACGGGATTAAATCTTAAGTATTTAAGCGTACTAGTAAAATCTTTCTACTAAAGCAACGGCGATTTTTTTAAGCCGTATAAAGCCTTTTTAATTAAGAATATCCTATTACATTAAGGGTATTCCAGGAATGTTTTTATGTATATTTCGTAAGGTAGATTCGCATAAACGAAAACATTTACAGCGTTATACTGCTTAAATTTTAGGTTAAACCTAGCTGTAATAACTATTAGGATTTTAAAGGACGTTCCAGTTAAGGTAAATGCGTATATATCGTTATAAACGTTTTTAAGTTATTAATTACTTCGTACGATAAATCGGACCTTACATTTTTAAAGCTAGTTATACTTATTAAACTTATAAACGTATACCTATATATATTTTAAAACCTGTTTCCTTTTAATAACGGATTAATCGACGATGTCCCAAAATTACATATTTTTATAAATTTACAAATAAGTTTTTTCGGTTTCCAGGAATAGTTTTTTTAACGGATATATACTTAGCTTTCTATAGCTTTTCGGCAGTAACGGTAAGTTTTGTTTATATATCCGGCTTTATAACTTAAGTAATACTTTTATTTTTAACTTTGTTTTTGGTATATTAAAACTTTTCCGATTAAGGTAACGTAAATTTCGGGTTATTTTTTTCTTTAAATTTCCGCAATTTACCGGCCGATTATCGATTATAATAATTATATAAGCTTTCCGTTTAACGTTAAACGCGGCTTTTTATATTGTGTAATTATACGGATAATTATTTTTTTGATACGGAACGTACGGAAAGCTTACGTTTATAATCCGTAAAAAGCCTTTGTTTTTTACTGTTACTTTAAGATAAACAACGTAACAAAAACCTAAAGTTTCTTTTATTTTTTCCGTCGGCGTAATAATCGTAACAGTTACTAAAGTAAATGCTAGCGGCGGTAATAATCTAAAAAACGAAAATAATTCGAATATAACAGTTATATAAAAATAATTAGTTTTTTGCGAACAAGTTTGTTTTTCTTTATTCCGTACGTTATTTTAAATGCTTATATTACTTTAAAGCTATTTTTTCTACTTAACCGGTAACTGAATTATTTCATTTCAATATTTATTTTTTATATATATAAAGTAACCGTAGGTTTGATTAAATACGTAAACTTGTTAAAATAAGTTTTATAATTTATTTTCGGTAACGTTAAAAAATTGTTTTTTAAGTTTTTAATATTACTTAAAAAAGTAACCTTTTCGTTAAATTGTACGTTTCGAATAATAATAACCTTATTTATTAAAAGGTTTCAAATTTCGTAAATATTTATTAATTGGTAACCGACGAAAAAGCTTATTTACGTTTTGGAATTTAGTTTTTGGAATTTTTGTTTTTTTTATAGTAACAGTTATTATAACGTAGGCCATATAACCGTAAGTTTTCAAATAGGCCTGTTAAGGCTTGCGATTAAGTACTGGATCGCCGTTTTTATATATTAAATAAATATAATAAATTTCGTATGAGGTTTGTTAAAAAAACCGTATTTAGGGGTATGGTTATATATATATACTGCCACTTTAAAAATGTATACAATTAAGGACGTAGGTAATTTAACATTATTTCGTATAATAATCGTTTTTTCCTTGATTACATTTCTTAAGCGTTCGATACCTCCGTTTTATATCTAGGTATACGGTATTAAAAGTTTAAGCCTAATGCTAAAAGGAAACGATTAGAAGATATTTCGAAATAAATGATCTTTTAGAATTTCATTATTGCATTTAATTACATATAAGAAAACCTTGTTTCGGTTTTTTAAGACGTTTAGTAAATATCGGAATGCAGTAATTAATATATTCTATTTTCGGTTTTTAAAGTAGATATCCTAAATAAAGCCTCAGTATTTATCGATAACGAACATAACATATTTGTACTTTTTAAGGTTTTTTTCGAAGTTAATAAAATTAATGGTTATTTTTTGTTTTAATCGGAAAGCTTTTTTTTAAAAATTCGCGGCATATTTGCTTTTTAACTTTCGCCTTGTTATATGCCTGGTATTCGATAGTTATAGTGTTAGATATAAGAAATATCAGTTACATTGTTATATTTAGCTAATTATGCAGTTTCTTCTGTACGCTTACTGCTTTTGTATAGTCTAGTAACGGAACAATTATCTTCCGATCAAAACGTAACCTTCTGCAGCTAGGGTGCTTTGGTACCCTGGCTAGCTAACATACCTTCTTAATGCTTTGAAGAATTCGAGGCGTTAATTGCCACACTTTTATCACTTTCTAAAGTCACAGCTTTCCATTCAACCTTTCCTCCGGTAATTGTATCTTTTTAATTAGCCAATTCCTTATTAGAAATTGCCCTTAAAGTTTTCCTCCGTAAGTCCAAGGCCTTTATGATATTTACCAATCCTAGCTGTTTTTTAAAATGCTTAAAAGGTTTTTAAAGTAAGGCTTTAGTTAATTTATTAATTAATATATCGCTTGTAAGCATATAATCTATTTTGATTAAACGTTTTTTTGTTACTTTTCGTAATTAATGGTTATATATATTTACATACCGTAATTTTGTCCGTAAAAAGGCGACGTCGGCGTTAATAAGCTGTATAATTTGTTAATTATCGTACTATATATTTAAAAGTTTTGTATTTAGGTTAACTTTTAGTTTTTTGATTAGTCGAAAGGCGAATAAGGCTTTTTTAGTAACTTGCGTAAGGGATAACAATTCCGTTTTGGTTATGGAAGTACAGTAGGGGTGCAAAAGTCTCGGTAGATTTCTGTACGCTCCACAAAAACGCGTATTTCTTCTACTTCAACGCCAACACTCTTAATATTTCAATTATGAATAAATAATCCAATTTAGGTTCAATTGCTGCGCGCAAAAAATGGTCGCCTTATACGAAAACTAAATGGAAGTCCGAAAAATATTTAAGTGAAGGTTTCGCCGAAATTACGAAAAAATATAAAATATCCCTTACTACCGTCTGTGGCGTTTGTAATCGCTATATGTATTAAAATTCAGCCCAATCTTTGTTACGTTCGGGCCGCTTATGTAAGCTTCGGCCGGTTTATAAATGGTATTTATGGCAATTTATTAAGTTTAATCCCTTTATATTAATTAACGAACTTATCGAATTATATTATTCTTATATTACTAAGTAAACCTTAACGCGATAACTTTGCAATAAAGATATAATATATTAACGCGGATTTTAACGACCATTTTTCACCCCGGAATACGCAAAATAACGGCTTTTTTAAGTTCTTAAATACCGCGATAAACCTTTTGAATAATAACGAAAAGTTTTATTTAACGATAAAACAAGTATAAACCGTAATTACAGTATGCGGGCGTAATAGGTTTTTTGTCAAAAAAGTCTTTAATATACCATTTATCTTTACTTTAATTGCTACGTTAATTACTAACGGTTTCTTTCCAAATAGAAAAATCCCGTTTATTACCCGAATATATATAACTCCGATATAAAAAACCCGGCCAAACGTAAATGTTTTAAGGTGGTATCCGGTATGAAAAACGGAACTTTCTAGTAGGCCTCGATAACGACCCCGAAACCGCCCGAGGCGGAATAACCGGCCGCGTTTATCGTAATTACCTTAACGAATACCTTCCCGAATACCTCGATAGCGATTTTATTTTTATACAAAATAACGCTCGCGTTTATACCGCCCGAATCGTTAAAAAATAACTTTGAACACACGTTATCGAAATATTAAAGTAATCCTTATATTTACCCGATTTAAACCTTGTCGAAAACGTATAGAAACTACTAAAAAACGTATTTAATATAAAGAACCAAAGCTTAAGTTACTTAGCAATACGCAAAATGCATTAGATTTACTTACTGCCACTGCAATTACTATATGGAAAAAGTTTGCAAAAGCTATATTAAATAACCTGATAAATATTATGCCAAAACGGATTAAAGCCGTAATTACGGCCCAGGGCTGGTATACGAAATATTAAAATAGCTTACCTTATCCGTAATGCATTCATTTATAAATCATCAAATTCGCTAGCAATTTTATTAAGAATTGATGAAAAAACGTATAAATAAAGATATAAAGGTGGTGGTGGAAAATATGGGCTATGGAGACTAAACCGAGACTTTTACACCCCTATTATAGTTACTGTATTTTATTTATTCGTTCGTTATTTTATTATTTTTCCAAACAGCTTTATAACGTAAGCTTGAGAACTTTTTCGATCGATTGTATTGTTTGCAAAAAAGGCGTCGTTCTAGGTATTTATTAAGCTTTTGCTGCCGAATTGCAACGTTAGTATTTTAGTGCCGATTAGGTATTGTATAACGCGATTAGCTGTTTTATGGTATACATTGTTAGAGTTTTGGTTAAATCGGGTAAGTCTGGATATTGCAAAGCATATATTAGGTCGTGTATAGATTATGACGTATAAGATAGAATCGATTTTTTTTTAGTATCTGTTAACAAACCTTAAATAGGCTAGATCGAGATTTGGCAGTAGTTTTTTGCTTGTTATTGGCGTTTTTAGGAAGTTATTTAGATTTTTTTATTAAGTTTGTTTTTGATTATTTTAATTTTAAGAAATTACTGGAAGTTTTTATTTTTTATAAAGATGTACCGTTCCTGTATTTACTAGATTAACCGATCGACGAGAGCTTGGTTTTTTTTATTATACGCGGCGACAATGTCGTCGACGAAAAAAAAGAAAAGCATCTATTAACGAATAAAGTAATAGGGTTTATGAGAAACGGGGTTAAGTTTTAAGTTTTTAAGCGTATTAATAAAGTCTTTTTAGTAAAGTAACGGTAATTTTTTTAAATGATAAAGGTTTTTTTAATTAGAAGTATCCTGTTATGTTAGGAGTATTTTAAAGACGTTTTTATATATATTTCGTAGGTTAGATTTGCGTTAACGAAAGCGTTTATAGCATTATATTGCTTAAGCTTTAGGTCGAATTTAACCGTAATAGTTATTAGGGTTTTAAAGGGGTTTCAGATTAGGGTAGATGCGTATATATTGCCATAAGTAATAAGTTATTAATTATTTCGTACGACGAGACGTACCTTGTATTTTTGGAGCTAGTTATATTTATTAAATTTATAAATATATATTTATATATACTTTAAGACCTGTTTTTTTAGTAACGGACTGATCGACGACCTTCCGGGACTGCATGTCCCTGTAACTTTATAAGTGGGCCTTTTTAGCCTTTAAAAATAACTTTCTTAACGGGTATATATTTAGCTTTTTATAGCTTTGCGGAGGTGGCGGTAGGTTTCGCCTGTATATCCGGTTTTGTAACCTAGGTAGTATTTTTATTTTTGATTTTGTTTTTGGTATATTAAATTCTTTCCGATTAGGGTAGCGTTAGTTTCGGGATTTTATTTTCTTTAATTTTTTATAGCTTACCGGCCGATTATTATGCGTATTTACGAAATAAGTTAATCATTTTATATTAAATGCTGCTTTTTATATTTTGTAGTTAATTTTGATAATATTTTTCAAAATGTACGGGAAGTTTACGTTTATAACCCGTAAAGTACTTTCGTTTTTTATTGTTACTTTAAGTTAAATAGCGTAACAGGAATTTAAGATTATTTTTATTTTTTTCGTTAACGTAATAATCGTAATAGTTATTAAGGCAGACGTTAACGAAAGTAACGGTTTAAGGGACGGTAATGGTTTAAATATAGCTGTTATATAAAGGTAATTAATTTTTTACGTATAGTTTTATTTTACCCTTTTCCGTACGTTTTCGACGTTAGTACCATTTTGGAATTATCTTTCTTATTTAGCCGTTAATTAAATTTTTTTACTTAGGTTTTTATTTTTTTTGTATATATATATAAAGTGGCCGTAAGCCTAATTAAGTACGTGGACTTATCGGAGTAGGTTCTGTAACTCGTTTTCGGTAACGTAAAAAAGGTCGTTTTTTAGGTTTTAATATTACTTAAAAAGGTAACCTTTTTACTAAATTGTACGTTTCGAATAGTAATAACTTTGTTTGTTAAAAAGTTCCAAATTTCGTAAATATTCGTTAATTAGTAACCGATAAGGAAGCTTACTTATGCTTTAGGATTTAGTTTTTCGAACTTCTGTTTTTTCTTTATGGTAATAGACGTTATGGCGTAGATTATATAGCCATAAGCTTTTAAATAGGCCTATTAAGGCTTATAATTAAGTATTATAACGCCGTTTTTATACGTTAAGTAAATATAGTAAATTTCGTATAAGGTTTACCAAAAAAAACGTATTTAGGGGTACGGTTATATAGGTATACTATAGCTTTAAAGATATGTACGATTAAAAATGTAGGTAACTTAACGCCACTTTGTATAACAGTTGTTTTTTTCTTAATTATATCCTTTAAGCGTTCCGTACCCCTATTCTAAGCCTGGGTATATAATGTTAAAAGCTTAAGCTTACTATTGAAAGGAAACGATTAAAAAATATTTCGAAATTGATGGTTTTTCAAAATCTCGTTATCGTATTCGATTACCTATAGGAAGACCTTGTTTTGGTTTTTTAGAACGCTTAGAAAATGTTTAAACGCGGTAATTAATATATTTTATTTTTGGTTTTTAAGGTAGATATCCCAAATAAAGCTTAAGTATCTATTGGTTACAAATATAACGTATTTATATTTTTTAAGGTCTTTTTCGAAATCTATAAAGTCGACGGCGATTTTCTGTTTTGATTGGAAAGCTTCCTTTTTAGGTTTATGGCGTATTTGCTTTTTAACTTTCGCCTTGCCACATATTTGATATTCGACCGTTATAGGACCTTTTAACCGGATTTTCTTGGTATGGAATTACAATTAAATAATTATTCTAAGGCCTGGGTGGCTTAATTGTAAGTATTACAAGGTACCGTTACCAGTACGTAATAGTTTCGATATCTTTAAGTTAATATTTCGTTTATAAGTAACTAGGGTTGCGTAAAACGTTATTACGTTAATATTTTCGATAACAAATTAATTAAATTTATTTATTAAAATAATTATAATTTAATTATACTTATTTCGAATATAATTATTAATTTTTCGGTTATTTTACTAAAAACCTTTCTTTCGAAACTATCGAAACGACATTAAATTGTAAGCGAATTTTTCGTAATGGATTACGTTATATAAACATAACGTTTTCGTACCGTTAAGGCTTTAAAGTAATATATTAACCTTTCCATAACCTTTAATTAGGACGAAGTTGTTACCCGTATATACCTTATTATTTTATATAGTTAACTTAAAGTTTAAGAATTTATTAAAAAGGTTAAAGATATATATCGTAAATTTTAAGTTTAAAATGGACGAATTTTTTAAGGGGTAAAACGAAACGTTTATAGTAGCTTATTAATTAATGATTAGGAACTACGCCAGGATTCGCTTTATTTTTTTAAAAGTTAATCCGTTTTTTAGGTAGTTGTTTTATTTATAGATTTGGATATCCGGTTAATTTTTTCCTTTAAAGATTAATTAAAAGCAATTTGATTTTTGATTAATAATATTATTAAGTCTATAAATTGAAAGTTTGTTAAGGTTTTTTTAGGGAAGGTATAAAAGTATTAAGGTAACTTATGGGTAATATTAAAATATGTTTTGTAACAGGTACCTTGTACGTCTGATTCTTTATGTTTTTGTTTGCTAGAGTTTCGGTCCGTATAAAAACTTTTACGATTACTTCGTTTCGAGCTTGATAGCCTGTTTTTCGGCTTGTTATTTTCTTAATTGGGATTTTTTTTAATTAAAGGAATTTATAAAGGTTCCTTAAAACGTCGGAAACATTACTTTAATATTTTGTAATATAAACGGTAGATAGGTTATAACTTAATGATTTAAAAGGTTAACAGTCATTTTTTGGTAATTAATCGTGTCGTTTTTAATTTTAACTTTCCGTATTATTTAAAAGGTGGTTATTTAATTTTTTATAAAAGGAATTACTGTTATATATAAATCGTTAACCTATATAACTATTAATTTCATTTCTGGGATTTCGTATCGCTATTTTTAAACTATTATCTTTTGCTATTTTACGACTTATTCGTTTAATTTCTTGCTTAATTTTAAAGTTTGTTTTAATTTTTCGCGGTATTTTCGTTAGGTATTAATTAAAAGCTTGTCGTCGTACACCTTGCCGGCTTTAACTAACGTAAAGTATTATTTTCGTAAATCCTTTTCTGGAAAAAGGTTTGTTTTTATAATTACTGAAAATACCGTTTTCAGGATTTAATTTATAAGAATATTTATATTTTTTCGGAATATATCGTATTTCCGATTTATGTAAGTAAATTCGATAAAGTTCTAATTATAAGCTTATTGATTTTCGGTCGTTATTTCGAGGGTATTTATTAAGTAACCCGTATAATCGATTTTTTCGATAGTTCTTTCTAAAAATACAATGGAAGCTACTGGGGTATTAATCCGCGTTATATAACGAATTCGTCTTTTCGGATAGGAAGTTATATCGGGTTTCGTAAGTTGAGTAAGTTATTAAAGTTCCTAATTAGGATTAATATAATCCCAAAAATTAAAAACGCGTATTTTAAATTAGAATTCGCTTTTAAAACGGTCCCAGTTTCTGGGTTCCTTATAAATAACGGAAATTAACGGTACGATTGCGATTGTTGTTTTTAAAATATATAAAGATAATTGCTACTGAAATATAACCTATATCGTTTTAATAATAATTAATTAATTAATAAATTATTCGAATTAAGCAAATAAAACTTTTAATTGTTAGATATAAGGGATATCAGTTACGTTATTGTATTCAGCTAGTTGCGTAGTTTCTTCTGTACGCTCACTGCTTTAATATAACCTAGTAATTGAACAATTATCCTCCGATCAAAACGTAACCTTCTGTAGCTAGGGTGCTTTAGCACCCTGGCTAGCTAACATATAGGATCTTTCAGCCGGATTCCCTTAGTATAGGATTATAACTGGGTTATTACTTCAAGCCCTAGATGTTTTAATTATAGGTATTATAAGATATTGTTATCGATACGCGGCGGTTTCAGTATTAATAAGTTAATATTTCGTTTATAAGTAATTAAGGTTCTAGGAAACGTAATTACGTTAATATTTTCGATAATAAATTAATTAAATTTGTTTATTAAACTAACTATAACTTAATTATATTTATTTTAAATATAACGTATGATACAAACGAGCTGCGCGTACAAACGAGCTGCGCGCTTTTTTTAACTTTCTCGTTATCTAACTTTAATTATTTATTTCTTAATACCACTTCTATGGAACGGCTTACAAAAAAAGCTCGAATAAACTTAGCTGTTCAGGCTAAAAAACGAGACCCTAAACTTCCCTATGTCAAACTTGGTTTTATATATACGGTTGCACCTTTTATTTTAAGATCTCGATATAATAATAAATCTGCCCGACCCGATATCATACTTAATTTACGAAAATTGACGCCGACCGAAAAGAAATCGATTATCGACTATATTCTCGATTTAAATACGCGAGCGTTTCCTGTCCGGCGTTAACATGTTAAAGATATAGCGAATTTGTTATTTACGTAACGCGTCCTAAAACGCGTCGGGGTTAATTAAGTGTTCAATTTTATTAGACGGTAAAAAAAACTTTAAACGCGTCTAAATCGGAAAATCGATTATTAACGGGTACTATGCGAAAATCCAGAAATATTTCGTAAGTAGTTTGAATTTGTTCGGGTTATTATCGTAAAATACGGCATCGTAAAAAAGGATATTTATAACTTCGACAAAATTAAATTTTTAATAGGGCTTTTTATGGTAACGGGTATGGTAATTACTAATGCCGAAAAACGTGGAAGATTTAAATAAGCCTAATAAGGGAATAAAAAATGGGTTACAATTATTTAAGCTGTTAATTCTTAAGGTTGGGTTATATTGTTATTTATTATTATGGCGGGGAAAAATTACCTTAAAGCTTCGTTTCGCGATAACCTATTATTAGTAGCCGGTTGGAGAATTGCATTAAGTAATAATGGCTGGATAATAAACGAACTGGGTTTAAAATGGGTCTAATATTTCGATTAATATATTCGAACGCGTACAAAAGGATCGAAACGTTTCCTTATCCTTAACAGCTACGAAAGTTATTATTCGATAAAATTCGAAAAATATTACGCCAACCACGATATTATTATACTTTGTATGCCCGTACATTTCTTGTATAAACTTTAACTTTTTGACGTATTTTGTTTTTTTCCCTTAAAACGCGCTTATTCGTTATATATCGAAAGCTTAATGTGACGTTATTATACCTATATTGCCAAAGAAGATTTCCTTGCCGGCTTTTACGACGCGTTTAAAGTTGTTATAACGTCCGACAATATCAAATCCGGATTCGCCGCAGCTGGTCTTGTTTCATTTGATTTTAATACCGTTTTTTCCGAGCTCGAAACTCCTTTAGTTGTGCTTACGCCGACCGTCTTCCCGTTAACCTCCGCCGGTTTTATTTCCTTACCCGCAAAAACCTTTAGGAATATTAAGAAAGTAGAAAAATAAGGACGTTATTTACAAAAAAGGATTAGAAATTACCAGGGTAGTTCGCCGACAAGAATAGTTGAATCGGTTAATTTTTTAATTAAAAATTAATTAGTACTTTGGCATAAAGTTACTTTCCTTAAATAAGAAACCGCTTAATTACGCGAAATTAACTATATTTTGAACAGACGTCGAAGGACCAAAAATAAACGTTTTTAAAAAGGAGGGATACTTATTATATAAAAAAACAAGCTCTCCTGGCCGAGAAGGAAGGGGGTGGTAGGAAAATGCAGTTAACAGTGGCTGAAGGTAGTCGTCGTACGAGGGTTAAGACGAAGGAACGGAAGTGTGGCGTTTACGGCAAGCCCGGATATAATACACGTATTTGTAAAGAAGCTGTAAAGACGTCTAGCAAAGAAGAATCCGATTAATTTTCATTGATTTGATATATTATGGTTGATTAATTCGAATTTGTTGTTGCGATGTGGTAAAAAACCGCGCAGCTCGTTTGTGCGCGCAGCTCGTTTGTGTTATACGTTAATTATTTATTTTTCGGTTATTTTATTAATGGCTTTTTTTTCGGAATTGTCGAAATAATACCAAATTATAGGCGAATTATTTGTAATAAATTACGTTATATAACCGTAACGTTTTCGTACCGTTAAGGTTTCGAAATAGCACATTAACCTTTCTATACCTTTTAATCGAGACAAAATTGTTACTTACGTATATCCCTTTTTTTTGTACGGTTGGTTTAAAGTTTAGAAATTTGTTAATAAGGTTAAAAACGTATATTATCAACTATAAATCCAAAATAAACGAATTCCGTAAAGGGTAAAACGATAAACTTATAGCAACCAATTAATTAGTAATTAGAAAATATGCTAAGATTCGTTTTATTTCCTTTAAGAATTAATTTGTTTTTTATATAGTTAACTTATTTATAAATTTAAATATTCGGTTAATTTCTTTGTTTAAGGATTAATCGGAAGTTATCCGATTTCGGACCAATTTTTTAATTATTTTATTAGATATAAATTTTATTAAAGCTTTATTAAGAAATATATAATAACATTAAGGAAGTTTGTATATCGGGCTTAGGTACGCTTTGCAACGTATACCTTAAGCATTTAATTCCTCGCGTTTCCGCTTATTAATGCTTTTATCTATATTAAAACTTTTTAATTATTTCGTTTCGGTTTTTGTCTAGAAAATCTACTTTGCGGTTAACAGTTAAAAAGTTTGTTATCTTTTTAATCAGGATTATCTCAATTAATAAGGTTTGCAAGAGCCTTATAAAAGGTCGGAAACAATACTTTTATATTTCGTAATATGAAGAGAAAATAAGTTATAATCCAGTAATTCAAAAGTTAGCCGTTATCTTTTAGTAATTAATCGTTCCGCTGTTAAGTTTAACTTTTTTTACTATCTAGAAGGTAATTATCCAGGTTTCCATCACAAAAGCTAAAGCTGTATATAAATCGTTAGCTTATATAACTGTTATTTTCGTTTTTGGAATGCCGTATCGTTATTTTTAAGCCATTATCTTTTGTTATTTCATAACCTATTCGTTTAGCTTTTTGCCTAATTTTACGGCTTATTTTAGCCTTTTTCAGTATTTTCGTTAGGTATTAATCAGAAATTTGCTATCGTATATCCTGCCGGATTCGGCCATCTTGACGTATTATTTCCGTAAGTTCTTTTCTTTAAAAAAACTTATCTTTTTTAATTGCTGGAAATACAAATTCCAAAATTTATTTCGTAAGGTCGTTAATATTTTTTCGGAAAATATCGTATTTACGATCTTTATAATTATACGCCGTAAAATCCTAATTATAAGCTTATTTACCTTTTATAATCATTTCAAAAGTATTTATTAAATGCTTTATAAAATCGATTTTTTCGATAATTTTTCTTAAAAAAATAAGGTATTAGTTCGCGTTATATAACGAATTCGTTTTTTCGAATAAGAAGTTATATCAGGTTTTATAAATCTAACAAGCTATTAAAATAACGAATTAAAATCGATAAAGTCCCAAATATCAAATACGCACGCTTTAAATTAAAATTCGCCTTTAAAACGGTCCTAGTCCTTAAATCTCTTGTAAATAATAAAAGATATAAACGGTACGATCGTTATTATTGTTATTAAAGTATATTAAAATAATTACTACTAATTTACAGCTTATATCATTTTAGCAACAATTAATTAATTAATAATTACTTAAATTAAGCAAATAAAACTCTTAATTATTAAATATAAGAGATCTTAGTTACGTTATTATATTCAGCTAATTGGTATAGCTTCTCAGTACGCGTACAGCTTTTGTGTATCCTAGCAACGGAACAATTATCCTCCGATCAGAGCGTAGTTAAGGTGCTTTAGCACCCTAGCTAACTGACACTAGCTCTTTCGAGCCGTTTCTAGCTGCTTTAGGCTGCAACGCCAAGTGGGTCGGCGATGGTCTATAAAATGCTGACCTACCAACTCTTGTATAAGTTGGCACCCCCCCTCACGCTCCACCCCCCCAACGCGCCACCCATTTTTGAAGCCATTCCCACCACACCCCTTCAGTGCAAATAAGAATATCTCAACAACCACTTATTCAATTAATTCCATACTAACGCGCACGTACAATAATACATTCCGCTTCCTCCTCGCTTTCTTTTTTGCTTTCGGAAAGCTCGTTTTGGCGTTGATTTTTCCGAGTAACAGCAAAGCGTCCTTTCGCAGGGGCTTTCAGCCCTACTTTCACCTTCCTAACCGAAATTATCTTCACGAACTTTTTATTTAGCTCGGGCTGTACCTTCCTGCGCTTCCTAGGCTTCGCTTTATCGATGGCTGCAGTTAATTAACTATTATGGACCTCGGCAGCGCTTAATTTAAGGTTCTTTTCGTTAAAGGCCCTGCCGATTTTCCGAAATAAAAACCGCGCGGTAGGGTTTCCGAAAACTGGATCGATTTCTACCAGCGATTTCTCGATAATATGTACATCCCTAAATAATTTAAGCGTCTTGATACCTAAACCGGCTATTTGCGCATAAAAATCAAAACGGGCGGAAGTAAAAACGGATTTAAGCATAAGTACTTCCGCCGCTAAGGCCCCAGCCTTAACGTACCTATTGTTTAACGCTTTCGCCCTGTTAATCGGGCGCAGACCTGTTACTTCCCAGCCCTTCAGGATATATTTCGAAATTATTATAACTTCGCCCTACGTTTTCGAAAATGCCCAAAAAAAGTCGGTTTTATCTGTAACCTCGGAAACCCGTCCGTAACAGCGCTTACGGAACCAATAACGGAACCTCCGCTTTAAAGTAGCAAATATACCCATATCAAAAGGCTGGAAGACATAAGAAACGTAAGCAGGCAGGAAAATAATGTAAATCTTGTTCTAAAGGCATATCTACATAAAGTTTTCCGTAATATGGCTGTTGTGGCCGTCGATAACTAAAAGCCTTTATTCGTTAGGGTTTTCGGATTTAATATTAAGAATAAAAACCTCGCGAAACCATTTTAAGCCGACTTCGGTATTTGTCCAGCCGTTTTTTAAAGTAGTAAAGTATTAGCTTTCGTATGCCTTATCGTCAAAGTTAGGAAATTATTGTTATTATACGTCGCCGCCGTTAAAGATCACGAGCGGTAAAAGGGTTCGCCTGTCAGCGCTAACGTAAGTAATTATCGTAACCCACTGCCGTTTAAAAGCGTCCTTTAAAAGCACGAACTTCCTAAAGGCTTCCCCGAGTACGAAACCGTTCTCCCCCATCCTTTCCATTATCCCGATCTCGTCGGCGTTGAATTTATTGCGCCACTTGATAACCTTAATAACCGGCAGCTCGAAACGGTCGAATAACACGTTCGTAAAAGCCGGTAAAGCCCCATTCAGGCGTTTATAATTAATAATCGTACCTTTAAGGGTTTTAATATCGGGATTACGCCGCAGAAAACGAGTTACCCATCCCTTTTCTAAGCGTTAAAGGTTGCCGTTATGGATCAAAAGGCGTTAGGCGTACAGGCGAAATCGGGAATGCGGCGGTACGTAACTTAATTGGCCTTGCATAATAACCTAATAAGCTAAACCTTTTTCCTGGATTCGTAATAACTTCTGCTAAGCCTTATTAACCTTTTCCCGCGTAGGTATACCTTTAATACGGCGTATAATATATCGCCTGTCGATATCGTAACCCTTAAAGGCTGAATGCAGGGATTTTCTACGCAATACCTCTTTAATCGCTTGCGCCGTACGGAATTAAGCTGAAAGCTGCATATCGTTCGAAAGCGTAAATTCTGATAAAGAAGAAGATAATTTTTCCAATTTTCTAAAGCGTTGTTGAGAAGCCTTTTATAAGAAAAGAAATCAGTAAGTGGATCGTCGCGCAACGCGCCTGTGGGGTGGCGCGTTGGGGGGGTGGAGCGTGAGGGGGGGTGCCAACTTATAGTTTTCCACAGCAAGCAAGGGACGCCCGATATTCCTCTTTCCAAGCTTCTGATCAAGAAATTTTGTATGCAACAGCTTTAAGTTGCCCCGTCCTAATTCACTATTACTTAGTTTCTTATAGTACTATTGCTAATATAAACCCGTACGACTAGGTTTAATAGTTGATTAACTAGCTTAGCCGTTACAAAAACCTTTAAGGCCTTTAAGCCGGTTACGTAACCTTAAGTTATAATCGGTTCTTGTTTTTTTAAACTCTGATCGTTCTTAAAAAAGCCAAGCATTGTTAGGTTATAACGATTAACGTTTTTATATATTTTTTAAAATCTTTTCATTTTATTTTACCTTGTTTGTATATTTTTACAACTTATAAATTAATAACGTTTTTATATTATCTGGTTTTAGATTTCTTTCGTTTTAAGCGTAATATTTAAATTTAAATTCTTTTATAATCAATATTCGGATAATATAATAATACCAGATATTTAACAATTATGTATATATATTATTTATCATAGTTTTATATCTAATCAGTATATTTATTACCCGTATACCTCCGTAAACTATAACATTTAGAAAAAGGCTACATAATATATATTTTCTAGCTAATCGGCTTTGTTATAAAGTTTTGCATTTTTTTATATTTTTTATAAAATATTCGGTATATATATATTTTTTTTAAATTGCAACAACTCTAATTAACCGGGGGTTTAAATTAATTTAATAATTTAATAATTTATAAAGCCGCTGTAATCTGTTATAATATATATTTTGTTTTACGGGGTATTAATATGTAAAATATCTCGAACTACATTATTAGGATTTAATATTTCTATAAGTAACTTGCTTTTATTTCGTATAAAATTCTATTTGTAATATAAACTTTATACAATATTTCCGAGTTTGTAAATTTTTATTAATCGCAAAAATGTACAGCATAGGCTTATTAAAGGTGGATAGGATTCTTAGAAAGGGTTACAGCAGAAGATTAAATTAGAAAGTGTTCGAAGTGAATTTAAGAGTAGAGTGAATACATTTCTGTTGCTTAAATACGGCCAACCAGATGATGTAACCGGTAGGAACGAATATATTTTATAATGCTTAGGTTGTAGCGATCATAACCATGTTGGACGTCACGTCAGAGCCATTAATATAGCTTCGGAAGGCTCTATATCCATCCCACAATGACATGATGTCAATCTAATTCTCAATAAACGGCACGGAAGTTTGAAACGAAAGCGCAGACCGTTGTGAGCAAGTTGTGTTTTAGACATTACGATTTCAGTATACTGTATCTAATCCGGAGAGTACGATTCACTCATACCATCCATCCTCGTGCCGCGAGGACTTCTTCCGACTGAAGCAACGGTGAATCACCAATACGTCTCCAAGTTCCTCTCTCAATCTAGGCACAGATCGTGGCCGTCAGGTTGACGGGCTGCGGGCAGCCGTACACCCTCTTCATGGCGGGCGTGCTGTAGCAGGCCTTCTGGCCGGGAGCGCAGTTGAAGATCTGGCAGCCGTCGCCTGGGCTCAAGGTGTTGCGCTTGTCGGCGAAGGGGTTACCCCACTCACTACAGGTAGCTACGTTAGCGCGTGCAAAGGGGTAGTATGGCCATATGCAGTCCAGGAAGGACAACTCACGTGCTGAACTCGTCTGCAGAGAGAAGGACTGGTTAGCTTTGGATGCCGCAAAACGGACGTGATGGGGGGACGAGGGAGTGCAACTCACAGTAGGCGTAGTCTGGGTTCTTGGAGAATGAGTAGCCAAAGAACAGCGGGGCGCCGAGCGTCTTGCCCTTTCCGATCTTTACGGTCTAGCACAGGATTACGGTTAGCCTGCTTCATCTATTACAGCGGCGTGAAGGGAAACGAACCGAGCCGGACGGGCGGAAGTTCTCGGAAAAGGACTGGCCGGGCGCCACGGTGGTCAACGTGCCTGGGGCGCTGCCGTCAAAGGGGAACGACTGGACGTAGATAGTTGAGTCGCAGTTGTTCTTGACGACGGCTCGCTGGGCAGAGGCGCCGGTGGCGGCGAGGGCGATGCCGGTGACGATGGCGGAAAACTTCATTTTAGCTGGTTGGGTGAGCGTATAGGTCTGAGTAACGAATGTAATCAAGAGCTGGGAGGTTCTTGGTATGGAGAAATCGTTGATGGAGAGACAAGGTGAACGATGGGCTCGAAAGCAGTGAATCAACGGCGTCCAGGCGACTTATATGCGTATGCCCATCACCCCTTGTCGTGCGCATATTGGTAGAGGGATGATATCATCAGGTTATTGTTGATGCGTTGGCATTATTCCTACAGCAGCAGATGGCTATACGAGGTAAAGGTACGGGCCGTTACCAAGTTCAGCGGGGAATGCTTCCGGAGGGGTAGGAGTATAGTCTAACCAGGCAGGTCCATATCGACATGACGGGCCACCAATTCTCGTATTTCCCTTAATACGAGGGACAGTGACGGTGCATCCAGCGGTGTATATTACATCGCACGATGCCCACCTGCTTATTCTTTGGTGGGTCAACCTAAGAATACTTTGGGAAAGCGCGCTGCTATTTGGAGTTTTGATTATTATCGTATTAACTGATCTACGGTAGGCGGGGGCTATATAGGCAGGTGGTTGACATAAAAATTCGCGCACTTTCAAATAACCGTCCAATGACTCCTTGAATAATAACTTATTTATTTCAACAGATAGGTACATAAGGAAAGAGCCAGGCTGCTGTGAATTCTTCACTTTGCGTAAATATCATTTTCCGATTTTTTATATGTTATGTTTGCGTTTAAAACAATCGTCTGTAAGGTCTTATGATCATTTGGGACGCCGCGAATTTTTGTGTCAAGCACATGATAGGGGAGTAGTTGAGGGTAAGCCACAGGGATCATGGTTTGGACCACTGTCATCAACGGGTGCAATGGGGCTTTGTCATGCTCATTACCTTCCGTGGCTAGCCTAGGGGACGCACTGGCCTCTTCAACACAGCGTGCCTTCGTCCACGCCTTTAACAATTTGACGTAGTCTGTTGCCGGTGCGTCAGTGATGTGTGCTCTTGTGATTAAGATGTCGATTTTCACCGATTTTCACCGATTTGTCCATTATCACTGCGACAAAACCCAGAATCGTAAATAGGGTTACCCCACTGTATACTTATGATGCGTACTGAATGCAATTAAGCAATGGGCATATAAGCGAAAAGAAAAGCATAGCCTTAAGCGATTTCGACGCTTCTAGGACTTCATAACGCTTTAAGTTATATAATTAATAAGTCAGTCAGGTCGACGGTCAGCCAGGTCGAAGGGCAGTCAGGTCAGGTTAGTTGGGTCAAGTTAGACTAGTTCTTGACCTGACCTTATTGCCGACCTGACCTGGCTAAGGCTTCCAAGGCTCTGGGGCATTGCGAGGTCTCGTACGGCAATCGCTAGATTACAGTATAGGTGAACTCGGAACGATACAGGAGCAAACGTTCCAAGGCTTGCTTCTGGTTCGCACGAAGGATTCCCCATTTTTGTATTCACGTGTTACAAATGTCATTCACATCCCATGTGGGATCATCAGAAGCCAAGAGCTTCACCTCTAATATGGTGAGGCAGCAGGTGTAAAAGCTATCGGGTCAAGTGCTAAGTATGAAGAAGTCTTTACGTCTGTTGAGACGGTACAACAGATAGTCGGTTACAGCAGCCCATATTCCGCTGTCTGACAGATGATCATGGTTGTGAAGGGAGGTTTTTGTTGATATCCTCGGATCACCAGAGCTGATAGGGGCGTAACTGCGATGAACCTGGAGATTGTACTTGCTAGAATCCATCAGACTCGCTTGCGATTCAATTCTTTTCGAGAAGACTGTGCATATGAACTTCAAGGATATCCAGCATCATTACTAGATCGGCCATTCCTGTACGCCTACAAAACTGTTCACGGTATATCAGGTGACGACAAAGTTAAAATGGCTAGAAGTGAGGGTCAGGCCCAATACAGTCACAAATATATGGATGGTCCGCGGTTAGAAGGGCTTCTCCATGATCCCCGCGTTGTAGAAAATAGGTTATCGTGTTTAAGTTAAAGATATGGATAATGAGGGAACATGCGACGGGATACTGTAGGAAGTTATGCTGTTATTGAAAGCCGATTAAGAGCGATTATCGGCCTTTGATATTTTAGCCCCAGCATCGCCACATTCGCCGAAGCGCCACAAAACACCACAAAACGCCCCAAAACCTCGGTCCCGGGTCATCGAAAATGCGGTTAACTGCTGGAATGCGTGCTGTCGGCCCAGCTAGACCATACAAAGACATTAAAGCGCCGAACCAATGGGAATCGGACGGTCAACCTAAGAGAAGGGAAGAGGTTCCGGCATCTCGTTGTCTGCACATTTATTGCCTTTGCTATACTGGCAATTGTTCTCTACACCGTACGCTACTTCTTCGGCTCCTTCGAGCGCCCTACACCTACTCTGTTGTAAGCCGAGATGGGTTCTCCGCGCGCTGGGGTGCCCAAGCCGGGCCCAGCCAAGCTTACGCCCGGCGCCGGCTTGGATGAGTGGTTAGAGGAAGCGAAGCAGTGCCACTACCTCCCGGAGCCCGTCATGAAGGAGCTTTGTGAAATGGTGAAGGAAGTCTTGATGGAAGGTAAGCAGGCCTCCGTCCTTGCCGGCGTCGACTTCTGATAGGATAATATTTGGCTAACGCGTGAATCTCGCCCCAGAATCCAATATACAACCCGTAGTCACGCCTGTGACGGTCTGTGGGGATATTCACGGCCAATTCTATGATCTGCTCGAGCTCTTCCGCGTGAGTGGCGGCATGCCTGGCCAGGCCTCCACTGAGGCCCCTACAACGACCACCTCTATCATCAATCCCGCCGACATTGAACCTCCGACCGAGATCACGAATCCGAAGCTGAAGAAGAAGATTAAGAAGACAAGTAAACACGATTCCGGTTTTGGAGACGGCAGTGGTGGAGGTGATGAGTCTATGACAGCCGAGGACGACGATGACGCTACGGAAGCCGCCAGCTCTTCGCGGCCGACCTCTACGGAGATTACGACTACACCAGTACAGAATGCCGACACGCGGTTCATATTTCTGGGTGATTTCGTCGACCGTGGCTATTTCAGCTTAGAGACGTTCACTTTATTAATGTGTCTCAAAGCCAAGTGAGTCTCCATAATGAACCTGATTACGGGGGTTCCTCTCCCTAACGTCTTGCAAGGTATCCGGATCGAATTGTCCTAGTCCGTGGAAATCACGAGTCTCGCCAAATCACACAGGTGTACGGCTTCTACGAGGAGTGTCAGCAGAAGTATGGTAACGCATCGGTCTGGAAAGCTTGTTGCCAGGTGTTCGATTTCCTGGTATTGGCGGCCATCGTAGATGGCGAAGTTCTATGCGTTCACGGCGGTCTTAGCCCGGAGATCCGGACGATTGACCAAATCCGTGTGGTGGCACGCGCGCAGGAGATCCCGCACGAGGGCGCCTTTTGCGATCTCGTCTGGAGTGACCCCGAGGATGTCGAGACGTGGGCTATTAGCCCCCGCGGCGCCGGCTGGCTGTTCGGTGACAAGGTCGCTACCGAGTTCAACCATGTTAATGGTCTGAAGCTCATCGCAAGAGCACATCAGCTGGTTAATGAGGGTTACAAAGTATGTTCCACCACCGCGCCCTTTCCTAACGGGAGGTCTAAATGCTGACTGATAATATAGTACCACTTCCCCCAGAACTCGGTGGTTACGGTTTGGTCAGCGCCAAACTACTGCTACCGGTGCGGCAACGTGGCCTCTATTATGACAGTTGACAAGAACCTCGACCCCACGTTCAGCATTTTCTCCGCCGTATCAGACGATATGAGGCACGTGCCGGCGGGGCGCCGCGGACCAGGTGATTACTTCTTATAAGCATGCGTCATTCAAAAGCGAAATAGCGTTCAGCACGCGAAACTTCATGGATCATGATACCACCGAAACGGCGTTAGGGCTTGGATTTTTATGATTCCTCCATCTGATGGACGTCTCACAGACGGTTTGATACGAAGCAGTTACCCGCGATAGAGGTACTTTTGCAACGCGAACTGCCTGCGGCTAGTTTCCCCGGGGAAGGCAGTGCGGACGGGACGGATTCAGGAAGATAACCGGAACATGTGGTTGTATAAATAGTAGGAACGTAGAGACTCGAGATGGGTTGTCCCCTGGCATATGCGATTAAGGCTCGCTGGGTCCGATGGGATGTGGTTCGCGGACGTGCGACTCATATCACGATGATATGTGCATTATGCATATGGATGAATGAATTATGGATGCCTTGTTACAATCATGTCAGATGCGATGTGTATTTTGTGGTTGAACTGCATTTCCGAGTATCCATGGATTTATGCCGATGTTCTCAGTTACGCATATGCTCAATTGTTTACCTCCTCCCTGGACCACCTTTTGTCGATGAGCTCACATAGCGGATGAGGGAGGGGCACGAGGGGCAGCTCACCCCCACCGTCCTAGCACCTGTTTAAGTAGCAATTAATCAATTAACGCGTGTCGACGCCGACTCCAAGGATTTATCTCTGCCTCTTCCTTCCACCACTGTCTAGACCAGCCTTCCTCATAACAGATCGCCGGCGACGAAACAACACCTAAAGGGGAAGAAGGGGCAAAATAGAACAGAAGGGCAAATGGCGTCGCGCCCCACCTCCGCACTGAGCCGCGCCGCGTCCGCCGCCCGCGAGAAGTCGTACTTCGAGCAGCAGCGCGAGGCGCTGATCGGCGAGATAGCCATGGTCCGTCTTCTCATTCCCTACCTCCTCCGCGGCATATAACAGCCGGGCGCATCGCCGCATCCACGGCGGCTGGCTGATGGGACGAAAGAGGAGATATGCTGACGATGGCGGGGGATTAGAGCTTCGAGCACGTCCTCGCTAATATCAACAAGCTGAACCGGTCGCTGGAGGCCGTCATCGCTGTAGGTTCCCTTTTCCCTTTACTCGTTCCCGTATCGTCCAGTCCCCGCTGTGGCCTTGGGGATGATAAGTGGGCTGACTGCCGGATGTTCCACGCACCCCCGCGATACAGGTTGGCAACGAGTTCTCCTCGGTCGAGGCCCTGTGGTCGCAGTTCGAGAACGTCATGGCGAAGGATCCGGACGAGGGCAGGGCCGACGAGGCCGCGGCCGGCGGCGAGGGGCATCGGGGGGAGGGCGACGCGGACAGGACGGCGGTGGCTAAGAGCGAGGAACGGTGAAACGATCGCACGACACACACGGTATGAGGGTGGAATCAGAGCAGCCCGAGCCACGAAGTCACGTCAGCCGTCTTGCGATCGCCATATGCGTGGATGGCGCAGAGTGGCTCGCATCAAGCCGGGCGTCAGGGGAGGGCACGCAAGCTCCCGAGCTTGACGATGAGGGACTACATTGGCCATGTCTGAATGTGCAGAGCAAGCAAGGACCCCATTAGCCGAAGAGCTCATGTCCTTGCACGACCACGGGGGTTTCGCTATGAGGGCCGAGGTTGTGGTTGGTACTACGCGAGAAGGAATCACGGGGCTTTGATACGACCAAAGTGAGCATTGTGAAGAATGCCTTTTATTTCCTATCCGAGGCCCTGTTGCGTGTCAAACAAGAGTGTCAAAACCCCATACGACAAAAGGAACGATGCCTCTCGGGCATGCCTTGGCCAATACAACTTTGTTTCCAGGTACATCCATCCGTCACTCACACTCATACACCTTTCTTGCCAATCCGTAAGAAGCCGTGGGAAACGGGGAAGAAGACCAATCAACCCTCCGAATTTCGCTTCTCATCCTGGACAACCCTTCGCAAACAAAAATTGATATCCACGCGACGCCCTTCCAACCACTCTCTAAGATACAGAGTTTAGCAGTGGTGGAAACGCCGCAATGTTCCCAGTCTGCCCCCTTTCCGGAGGCCACGGTCATGCCTGTCATATGTCGTGGCCAAAAAAGAAAAAAAAGAAAAAGATGTTCATGCACGCATGCAAAAATAAAGTCATTAACGGGCGCCCGTTGTCGTGCGCTTCTTGCTCAATGCCTTCATCGTCAACCCCCCTTCCGTCGCTCATGATCCCCTCTCTGCCGTAGAATCGTCCCGAATATCGTCGTCATGCATCCGTCACCCTATCCGTGACGAAGGCACGTACCTAACACAAGAAACCCCGCCACCCGTCGCCAGTCTACAGGAAGTTGCAGTTCCGCTTCTTCTTCTTAGGGCGGACGCCGGAAAGGCCTCCACCGTCCCGGCTGGCGATGCCCCGGCTGCCGCCCGACGAGCTCGAGGCCGCCGCCGGCATGGAGGCCTCCAGGTTGCGGCGGTCGTTGGCCACGACGACGTTGATGGCCTGGTCGAAGATTTCGTCGACGCCGTGCATCTCCTTGCTGCTGCACTCCATGTACTGGGCGCCCATCTTCTTGGCGACCGCCATGCCCTGCTCCGTCGTCACGGGCGTGAGGCCCTGCGTCTTCAGCATCTCGATGCACGTCTTCTTGTGCCGCAGGTCCGACTTCAGGCCCACGAGGATGAGCGGCGTGTAGGGGCAGAAATGGAGGACTTCGGGGTACCACTGTAGTTTTGGGGAGGGTTCGTGTTAGCGGGGTATATCTCGGTCACGGAATAGGAAAGTGGGCGAGATGTATATATACGGAGGGGATGACAAACCTTGTCTAAGATGTTGTCGAGGGAGTTGGGACAGTCGATGGCGAAGCATACGAAGATCAGATCCGTCTCCGGATAGGACAGCGGCCGCAACCTGTCGTACTCTTCCTGCCCGGCCGTATCCCACAGCGCTAACTCTACGGTCTTACCGCTCTGTTGGTGGGTCGGGTAGGTGATGTAGTTCTCGAAGACGGTAGGGACGTATTTCTGTCGTGATATGAGTACATGTATGCTTCCCTCGAATCTCCTGGTGGGCCCCCTTGGTTTTCATCGAACGTACCTCTGGAAAGTAGCCTTGGCTGTAGCTGATCAGAAGGCAGGTCTTGCCGCATCCACCGTCACCGACAACTACGATCTTCTTGGAGTATGCCGGCGCGTCGGTCATATGTGTCGCCGACGACTCCCTGCCTGTTGACGAGCTCATGGTTGTGCTGACTGTGCCATCGCTCGACCGCGTGCTGCGCTCCGTTTTGCGCCCGCCGGTGGTGGACCGCCTCTGGATGCTATTGTCGTGCTTCTCTTGGCTACTGCCGCCGCGGTACGAATTGCGGTTCTGGGAAAACGCCATGACGGGCGGCGCTACTGGGCGGTAGACGGACAGGCAAAGTAAGATCGGGGAGATATACCGAGATACTCTCCTGTTCTCTCGGGCGTACCGATGATTGGGCAGCGGCGGGCGCAGATTTCAACTCCGGATGGAATGAAGCTGAAACTTTCAGTGTAGAAAAATGTCTGACGCTCTCCTGGGTAGAATGGGAGGGAAAGAATGTTGTTTGTTGAATTGACGGCGACGTTTGGGATATTGCTAGTAATCTATGGGGTGGTGAAACGTGATGCTGCTTTCATCAGCCGGCCCAACTCTAGTACAAGGTCAAGTCAATATATCCCAGGGAAGTGCATTCGTAGGTCGGCACGGCAACCACGTATCAAAGTTTCAAGTTTTCCCGCTGTCCCGAGTTGGCGCTTATCCAGATTGCCCCACCAAAACGACTTTCCCTATCTGCTTATCTCCCCCCTGATCTGCCTCACAGTCCGCCCGGCTACCCATGCTTATCTTGGCTCTGTTGACATCATCTCCCGTGGCTAGCTGAGCGCCTAGTCCCGGACCTAAAAAATAGCCTAAGTCCCGACCGCTCTTTCGGAGTGTCTGAGGTGACCCGTGCACTGCATCTATTGAATCTTCAAAAAAAGAATTTGTCTAAGGCCCGCAAACGCGTTCAACCTCTATCTGCCTTTCGACGACTCGTGACAATCCGTCGCATCATGACAATTCATCCAGGTGACGGCTCTGAGCCGAGCCGATACATCACTCTCGTATCCAGTGATGGCTTCGAGTTCGTCGTCCTGCGGCAGGCAGCTTTCATCAGCCCTGCGATCAAGAAGATGCTCGATCCCAAGAGTGAGCAGTCATATTAGATGCCCACGACGGGGGAGCAGAGAGCTAAGCGTGCTGTTCCAGGTCAGTTCTCTGAGGCGAGGACTGGAAGATGTCACTTCGAAGAGATCAAGTAAGTCGTCTCGGCTTTTTATTCACTCTTGGCATAGTGTGCCCGCCTCGTCAGTGATGAATTATAATTATTTCGCTGTGTTCTTACTGACAGACCAATCTTCTGGTCTGGATGAGAGCCAACTACACTTGATCTGAGACACTGCCCTTCGAGCCTAATATTTCCCATTATCAGCTTTCATGTTCGGTCGTCGGGTGTCCAAACTGACCAAGGTGACTAGCGGAATGGTGCTCGAGAAAGTAGCTGAGTACTTCCACTACTGGTACAGGAACCGAGACCGTGAAGACGTGCCCGATCTGGACATCCCCGTTGAGCTCTGTCTCGAGCTCTTGGTGGCAGCAGACTATCTCGGGCTTGACAGTAAGATCGACCCTCAGCGTTTACAGCGCGCTTGAAACTCACTATTGGTGCTCCCTTGATAAGAACCCACATGATTTTCCCCGTCATAACCCGACGATTTGACATTGGTGGGATGCATGGACGTGTGGATGGCTCTAGGTTCATTCGGAATTGTCGGCGTTACGGTTGGCATAGGATGCGATGATACCACGACTGGTTGACTGGACAAGACAGGTAGTACTGGCTTACGGCGTAAATCTGAATGGGTATGACTTTGTGTGCCTTGAGCGTTGCCTTGCGTTGCACACTACGAATCAAGGTAAGGTATCTTCGCTCTGTCAGATTTACGTGTGTTTTCCTTTTCGCGCCCCATCCAACAAGCATATGCGTTCAACCCTTCTCCATGAGTTGAAGGTCTAATACGGATGGAAGAGAAATCCTATCCCCCGTCACTCTGCGTGACTTGCTTTTCTCCATGAAGGCCATGCTTTTTAGGAGGGGAAACATCATATAGACTTTTTGCATGTCTCTGCTACCATACTCGCTAGCCCGTTGTTTAAAAGCCTGCCCTTCGTGGTAAATTCTGTATGGGATGTCTTTCACGTATGATATGAGGGACCTTTTTCAGTGGCCGACGTGACTAAGATACGGGATCACAGGTACCCGTTGGACAACACCGGTGACAGCATGTGCTGGGATTGACACAGGTCAGACGCTATCCCGATACCGGGCGAAATAAGTTGCAGTACCAATTGAGAAGGATCAGGCTAGTGTGCCGTTGCGGGTGTTTGCCCGAGCCTTATAGTTTCCTTGAACAACGCTATCAGAGAAGAAAATCCCATCGCCTTCAAGATTGTGTCTAATTTGTGTGTCACCGCCTGCTTGTAACCAGCCGGTCCCCAGATGGCTGGATGCGTCCGACTCCAGGTCGCTAAGACACAGTCGCCAGGTAGAATATGAGATATCAGCACACGCCGGACGAGCTTCTCCGTAGCGGCTAGGCTAGACGCAAGTGTAACCTCCTCCTTTCGGACCTGCTGTCGCCTCAGTAGCCGATAGAGATGAAGAACCCCACGATGGAGGCATGGTCACTCGTCGTAGGCGCCACAGCCCCTTACACCGGCAACGCCACACGTCAACCACTTCCTGCCCTCGCTCCACGGTCCAAGCCTAGGCATATGAATATGCAAAGTTACTGTTCGTCATTATGCCAGTTCCCCCTAGGGACTCCAAGAGTTGGATTTCGTGAGCGGTGGCATAGCCCCGGATGACGCCTCTGAGGACAGCTTCATACTAGGTGGAGGGGGACGAACGCAAGACCCTCTCGCGGGCCATCAAGAACTGAGCCTTTGGGCAAGGCCCGTGAACGGCAGGCACGATGCCACAAGCTCCCCGCTCACTGACGTCTTTTGGCCGAGCCCGGAGTCGTACTTTCAAGGTGTTGTACAGCGATACACCGGGAACGAAGTGTTCCTGCCGAGATTTTCCAGTACCTCACTTCCCGGCTGCAAGCCAGTAATCAACAGCGTCATCGACAGAGGCGCTGTTGCTCGATTCACGTCTCGTACATACGCGGACCCGCCTAGGCAATCAGTTCCTTAGCAGTACTGATGAGGTCCGGCGAGCATAAGCACATCGCATTGGTTACCCTGTTCTAAATACCGCTTCGTGGTCGATCTGGGATTATCCCGTGATATGGTCGGCATGCTTATCACGTGGCCATTGAACCACCGGTGAATTAAGATAACGTCATCTCCGGTCCGACACAGGTGTGGCTTTTCTGGCGCAACATGGGCCGGAAGGGAATGTCGGCCATCGTGGAATCGCCATTAGTAAGTTGCAGAGATCATACCGGACTATGGCCGAAGGCCGTTTACGTTAAGGAGTCCGCTCTCTGTAATGCAATGGTGGGAACCTCCTGGATCCTGTCAAAGGCGAAGCTACGTATCGTAAACGATCCCTGTAATGAGCCCTCAGTTTCATTTCGCAAGTCTAAGCTTTCAACATTAGCCGGGGGTACCAGGTTCATTTCGACCCCTCGACCATAGCCTTGACTAGTTGTTCTATCATGTAGCATGCGGTACTCAGTTGGGTCAGCTCATGCACTATCGGCTTCTGAGTATGGAAGCTGGAACGACGTCCTTACGCTTCCGACACTCTTTAGGGAGGCACACTATTTTAAACGATCTGGGAATGATCTTACGTTCACTGCCGGTATACTCATCGAAACTCATTCCCTGCTTTCTCCGTATAGCTTCCCAAGGAGAGACGAGGGACGCGATCTCCTACTTAGAAAACGCTTCGGATCTGACGTTTTGGCACTGTACCTTGGCCTCTAATGACTCCCTCGCTCGGCCCTATGACTCGAAAGTCCAAGATATTCACAACCGGCTCTACGAGAATATTCTATTGGAGCATTGTTCATAAGAGTGTGCTGTGATCCCCTATAGCCAATGCCGTACATGCACGACGCCAAGTTCCATCAGAATCGGGTTAACTCCGCTATACGTAGGAATGCCTTGACGGCTAGTGGTAGGCACCGTATGTGCGATGGAGCAAACTAATCACAGTAGACACTTTTATCCTTAGCAAGCCCTGGATGCTCGTTGCTGGCCTCGCTATCTGTAGATCAAGCATATAGAAGACCAGCGGCCAGAGGGATTCCTAACTACAACCGCTAGAGGACATTGCACTAAGCAACAATGATTAGTGTAAGTTCATCTATGTATATACCCACACATATATATAGTTAAGGACTGCTTTATTGACATCACTCAAGAGTTATGCCGGCCAGACGTGAACTCAATTGGAACGCCCTGGCCGTATATTTCGAGCCAACAGATTCCTGTGGCAAGCTGATCACGAAGCGGACATTCGTCATAGCCACGATTGTCGAGGCGAGCCCATAGCCGCCGCAGTTCCTGGGTCGACTAACAAGATCGGGCCTTCCCCCGAACAGCAACGCTCGCGCAACGCAAGATGGAGATACACCGTCAACGCCTCCCGCAGCTCGACATGCCGAGCCAGATGAACCAGAAGTGAGGCCCAGAAGCCTTGGAGGATTCCGACGGCCCGATCCAGTATAGGGGGTTATTATGATTTCTTTGTATGTACCATCCGATCACCGTCGCGGTCGCCATTCGAGAATACGAGGACCCGATATAGGGCCTCGGCCTGTTCACCACCGAGGCACATATTCGAACCAAGTATCTCTCGGCTTGGAGGTTGGAAGCCCAGTAGCCCCCCGATGCGGAGAAGGCTTACTGTAGAGCAGCTGGACGAAAATGCTAACAGGCTTCAGAGCCTATCACGAGAGATTGCAATGCTGACGATATGGCTGAAAACAGCGGGAACTTAAGCATTCCTCCTTATATCCAAAATTACACGCACTCCAGGCCGTTTCTAACGTGCCCACCTAGAGATAGTATACCTACTCGTTCAACAAAGGACCTAGCGGGCGCATTCTTCCGCGGTACTAAGATATCTAAGATGGTCTCACCGCGGTGACCGTGGTCCAGTCCATAGCAGGTCACCGTCCAATCGTGCAAGCAGACCGTGGAAACAGGCCATGGCCAAACGAGATCGTCTGGAACTGCGCTGATTTCATCCCGGACCCCACTGTCAAGGACATCAAAATCATGGCCGGTGTTATCAGCAGTAGCAATAGCCAAGAGGGCGTGGTCAGCGCTCTGCGGTTATCACATTACCATGACAGTTGTGTCAAACCCCGGCGTCACCCAATGGAGGAATGTTCTACTAAATGGGTGGCTGTGTTTCAGCAAGTCACGGGAACCTTGATCTACGAATTGGGGCGTCGCGAAAAACGATTGATATGACAATAACACCACTGTAATAAGTACAAGAACATTCCTTCTCTGAACAACCCGCAGTGACACCGTAGATTCTAGGCTTTGCTGAAACCAACCCTGGACTAACCAGCCGCCAGCGGCTAGACTAAACAGTACCGCATCATGACACACAGCTCCCTGCAATCCCCCCTAAACGCCCCACCCGGACACCGGATTATCGCCCGGCAGCTCGTCCAGCCATTCCTGCTGCGGGTCCGGGAAGATGGAGGGGATGCGGCACTTATCGCCGGGATTCAGGGGCCCCGTCTCGGGACACCGGTCCATCCCGCTATCGCCGGCGTCGCAGCCGTCGATGATCGCCGCGAGCGTGTCCTCGTCCCAGCCGGCGACGAAGTCGCCGTGCGAGCCGAAGCCCGTGCGGTCGCCGTTTGCGAGCACGAAGGGCTGCGCGCGGCCGTCGGGGTCCCAGGCGTTGGCGAACTGCGGGGTGTCCCAGTACACCTCGAAGAAGAGGTGCGGCAGGTGCACCCAGCCCGCAGGGCAGTCCTGCTTCCCGCCGCCGGCGTCGCGCGGGAACGCCATGTTGGAGGCGTGGGCGTCGAGGCCCGCGCGCGGGTCGTAGCACGACGGCAGGTGCACGTCCTGTCGCAGCGGCGACGCGTAGCCGTCGCAGTTGACGACCGGGAACCCGGCTCCGGCCCCCCGGTTCGTTGGGTCCTGCAGCCCTGCCTGCGTGCCGTCGCTGTCGGGAGGGTAGCGTACCGCGTTCGGGTCCTGCGTCGGGCACGTGAACTGCACCGCCTGAATGGGCCCCTTGCTGGGGTCCAGGTTCAGGGCGCCCGACGCCGGCGCGGTGCGTTTCTTAGTGTCGCCGCTGACGATCTTGAGACCCGGCGGGAATGGCTTGATGTCGTCGTTGGTGGGCTCGAAGCTGCGTGTCAAAGGGCTTAGCGCTTCTCCTCTCTTGTATTGTATACCGTCTGTAGTTGAAAAGGGGGTTCTCCTTCGGCTGGAGAGAAGAGAGTGTTGCAGTAAGGAGTGAAAGTGGATGGCAATAAAAACGTACAAGTAGTACACCTGCATGTAGAACAGCGGGACACGCTTGAAGGTGCCGTTGACGGGGGACTGGAAGAAGAGCGCCGGCACCCAGTAGTTGCTCTTGTCGACCGACAGGAGCGCGTTGGTGCACTCCGAGTCCAGGAGCCGGTCGCCCTCGATCATCAAGCCGAAGTTGCTGCCCCCCATGACGCCGTGGCTGTGGCTGGACGCCGTGCCCGGGTTCACGATGGGGTCCATGCGACCCTCGGTCGAGAAGTGGCCCCCCTCGTTGTGGAAGTGCAGGACGGCGAACGTCCGGCTGTCCTTGGCCGCCGCAACGGGGCTCGCCGCTAGGGCGAGCAGAGTCAGTAGTGACAGTGGAGAATAAAGCATCATGTCGAAATGGACATGGAACTGCCAGGAACGAAATGGGGGCTGCACTAAGCCAGGGGCAGAAGGTGGCAAGCTCAGCAGGAAGCTATAGGTACTGCTTCAGCCAACATTTCCAAGATGCCCGACTTGAACTACTTATATATGCAGAACATATCTAGTTTCCGAGGCCGTGACCAGTTGGCAGTCTACCAGCAGTTTAGTTCATTTAACATCAAGAAGACCAGAAGCCTAGCTAGTGGAAGTCTTCATCTCTACGAAACATGGCGTTCCGACACTCCACTACAACATCCCTGGATGATCAGGTATAAGGGAAGGGCAGCGAAGTGTGTGCGTTGTTTGACAACCTGTACCTGCAGTATCGAGCTCCTGCGCCGGGACGGGCCCGGACGGCGCTTGATTCGGCGTCAGCTTCAGGCGCCGATAGGTGGGAAGCTAACGCCAGAGCTGCAAGCAGCCGTAGCGCTACGGAGGTCGTGCAACCACAGGCAGACTAGGATATCAACGAAGTGATTGTGGTAAGAGCATCAATGAAGGTGGTTACCATGACTTTGGACTAGCAGCCGGATTTCATCCGCATCCCCGTACTAATGGCGACGGGTATTTAAAAGGCCCAGGCTTGACAGTAGCATATAGCTAGGAAGCTAGGGGATAAGGGTTCTTGGGGCATGTGTGGTTATCTGTCCGTTGTAGTTAAGCCGGGTAACAGCCCAGAGGTTGGCCTGATCTCTACATTGGAGAAGAAAGGGGACAAGAGGTAAGAGGTGAAGAGAAAAGAAAGCTTGCATGAGGCCGCGCGCTTCGTACCGGCTAGTGCCTTACCGGCAAGCAAGTCGTTACGGTGAGGCATGGGCGTGGCAGATGAATCATGAAAACGTGGATATATTTTCTTCGTCCTGTTTTGAGTCCAATGGCATATCGCCATTTGCTGTTGACTTGGGGTCTCCCAGCCGCTGCTAAGCACTCTTGGCGCACTTATACGAAACGCCCGTCTGCTGTTTCGCCATAAGACACCGTACAGGTAGACGGACCTGACCAATAGTGTTAGAGAAACCGCCTCGGCTTTGATTCACATCGCATAAGGTTTTAACCTACCCAAGATTGAAGATCTACACCGGGTATAAGATGGGCCAGGCCACGCCTCCGCTGCTGACTCAATGACGCCACCTAGACTATTGAGAATTATTGAGAATACTGTGGCTGGCGTTTAAGGTATATGAATCTGGGGAACGAGGGCGCAATAATGAAACCGCCAGAATATGTGCGCAAGCGGTGGCACCAATGACATGACCGTCGCGAGGATTTATTGCGCAAGGCGTTTTTGTTGTTTAATTGCGTCGTCCTCGACCCCGGCCTCCGCCTCGACCCCTACCCCCTCCGCGTCCTCTACCGGGGCCCTTGGCTTTCCGCTCAGCCCTCTCTTCGCTACTAGCATCCCACAGGTTGGGTACCCCTACCAACTCGCAGAATGTCACCGTCTGAGGATTGGTGTACTCGTCCGGCTGGTGGCTCACGGTCTCGGGGTCTCCTTTCCTGTGAGGAGGAGCTGTGGTAGTGAAATTCTCAGGGACACCAAGTCGCCCTTTCTGTACAATGTTCTCCTCAACCCATATTCTCTCCTTGTCGATCATCGGGAAGTAGACATTTTCTCCAAGATCAGGGGGTGTTTGCGCCTCTCGGTCACCGATGGTGAGATACTGGGCGAACACACGCGTTATCGCTAGCCATTCAGGGTCGTAATGCAGATGATAACGTTGCCCTGAATTGGACGGGGGGCAGGTCGCCATTTGCGTAGAGTCAACTGGGCTCACTTGGCATAACTGCAGGTATTTACGCCCGGGAAGACACTTATCTAAGGCTAAGAAACGCGTCGTGGTGTTTGTAATCGTCGGTGGGACTGGTTGACCTGGGTTGAGCTTAGGCTGTTCTGTTGACTTCGCGAATGAGGCTGGGAGTTGTGCTCGGATGTCATCCGAGACATACTCAGGATTCCCTGGCGCCACCGTTTCCGTTGCATCCGCTGCAACCTTAGTGGACGGCTCATCCTCGGATTCTTCCATGTCTAGGTCAATCTCGTCGGGGTTGGCTGTAGGCTCTGCCACTTTTGAGGCCTCGACGTCCTCGGAGTTGCTGGAGGTAGCAACAGGTGCCTCTTGAGCAATGGGGGCATCATATTCCTTGACAGCAGCAAACTTGCAATGTAGATGCGCTGAAAACCAGTAGGCAGGTCTCAGACGATCCATCACATATGCTGCTGCCGGATTCCCAAGCTTGCCATCAATACTCTCCTGCCTAAAAAAGGGCTTCATCTTCCACAGCGCCTCGGAGTTTCCATGGTTCTCGATTCCTCTGGGCCAGTCATGGCTTATCCCAATGTCTACCTGCTCTCTTAGCAGCAAGAGCTTGCGGGTATCAAACTCTCGTACATGGTAGAAGCTCTTGACGTCGTCATGACTAAAAGGTAGCCGCTCATGATGTGGTTTCCGGTAGTCATGGCCCGTCCAGATACCGCCCAATCCAGCGATACGCAAGGGGCCGAGGCGGAGGACATTAGCCGCACCCATATAATAGATATTGGGTGCCACCCAACCGCCATAGTAGAGTTCCCAGAGATGCGAGCTGGCTTCATGATTCCCGGCGAGGAAGATGGTCAAATATGGCGCCTTCTTCTCGCCGCTGTAATATGCCGGGAAATCGCCGAGCTTCCGGTATTTCGCTGGTACCTTCATGACGGATAGATCCGCTGCATTGCGGACGGCCTTATAAGGACCAAGTCAGCTAGCTGATTCTACGGATAGAAGATCATGCCAACCTGAAAGTCACCTCCGATGATGAGGAGATCCACGCCGTTCCATCCACGAGCCTTGGAAGAGGCAGCAACCGACGCGTAAATGGCGTCCAGCGTGCCATGGCCCTGGAAATCCGAAGAGTCAACCGTTTCAATCCTACATGCGTTCAGTGTTTATGTAATCTTACACATCCTTCAACGGCGATTCGAACGCCATCAGCCTCGTGCGTCTCAGTCTCCATCTTCGCTTTCCTCGATTTAGAGTGCGGTCTATGATACCAGGGGCTCCTGATGATGATATGGTGCGCGGGCGAGCTTGAAATTCTAGTTCTATGCGGACTGCTAAGATAGACCGGGGAGCCAGATTGGCGGAGTGAGTACCTGTTAGGAGGAGCAACTCTCGCAAATTCAAACAGTACTTGCAAGCCTCGTCTCATCAGGCCGACTGGCAACTAGCGTTTCTGCAGGAATCATTCATTTTTGTATCATTCGAATGATTTCATTGAATCATTCCGGACCGTTTGTAAACGTTCCGGACTTTTCGGACCATCCTACCTCCGACGACCCACATATTTAGGTGTGGAAACGCAATTTTCAAGAGATTCCTAATTTGTTGCTACCCCTTCCACTAAATTATTTCCGGGAACCGATTAAATACAATATTTTTTAATTCCTTTTCCTTTTTAAAGCTTAATGTTTCTTACGTAATTATAACTTCCCGATTGAAAATGGCGTTGTAATAACCCTGCAATATTAAATGTTTTGGAAACGTAATAGCGGTAGTGAGATTTATTAGGTATTTCGGCGTTTTCGAAATAACTTCGGAGTTCGGTATCGTACGGCCTGGGCATCTGAAATGAAAAAAATACCCTGTTTCCTATACAAAATTAGCTATAAAAGCGGGGAGGTAAGGATGGAAAAGTGGTATTGCAGAAAGAAATGGGGTTACGGGGAAACGTATGGGCGCCACCGAAAGATTCGTTCGCGAATGATTCCGTTTTATACGCATTTTACCATAATTCGGAATCATTCAGAAACATTCCGAATTTTAAAAACGCTACTAGTAACGGGTGTAACGGGTTGACGATGCTTAACTAGGAACGTAGATGCTTAGGTACCTTCTACGTAGATGTCGGCTGGCGAAATGTACTCTCCGCGGGGACAGTTGCACAGCTGGTGAATCTAACTACAGTGATGCTCCTAGCTTCTGCATTGACTAGTTAGTGCATACACTGTCGTAACTGCATAGAATTCGCTATCAGTATTGTCTCTACCAGCGGACTGCTTAAGGGCATACCGCAAAATCAAAAGCGATAATATACACCCAACAGGGGTGATCATTCGTATAGTACGTCCCGAATGAGATGAGCTTTCTGCCAGTCCGATACCAGGGTTTCTTAGTTAGACGCACCATATACGGGGTACCGAGAGGGTATATCTACTCCCAACTGGTGCATACAGCTAATAGATGCATGGGAAATCCAGGCAACTTATTTATGCAGAATCTAGGAACAGCACCAGCACATAAGCTCAGGCTGGCAGGCAAGTTCGAGAGCCCTCGAGAAGACTGTAACCATGGTCCACAGCACACAGGGAAGGCAAAATCAAAATAAGTACATACCCTGTTTTACGAACTTCACTCGAAATGGTTACTTCGAATGACCTGAAATTAATCCGACAGCAAGAACTTGGTTAGCTGTCCGGTAAGCTCCTACCTTCCTGCATGTATGCAGGTGTTGGACGTGACGAGCGAATTGCGCTCGCTCGGGTGCGATCTGCACGGACGCCTCTATGCGCCCCGCGTATCGAGACAATTCCTCTCCGTCGTGTCGTGCCAATCAGGAACCGGCAATGCGGCAGAACCAACTATATCTATATGTAGGTGTCTCGAGGCGCATGAGTTCCCCAAGCTATGAATCTAGTTAGGTAGGCACCTAAGGGGAGATCCTATGATCCCTGAGCAACCGGGTTGCCAGGTAAAGCTCCAACAAGTACCCAAGCGAGTCAATGCGATCGATCACAGACTATTAACATTGTCGACGTGCATCCCCGCTTCACCCACGATTCCGAGTCACCGCAAGTTACTTTGCTGCGTAGCTTCTCAAACTTCCGGGGTTCTCTTCTTCAATCACTTCCTCATATTGTAGCCGATCCGGCCTGGAGTTTTATGCTTGTTTACCTTCAACAAACTCTTGTTGTTACATTACGATCTAAGACATCATGTCCCTTAACAGACTTCCTGTTGAGCTAGTCCTCGAACTTGTGAGCCATCTCGACACCTGTCGGGACGTGAACGCACTTCTTCGTGTCAACCGACCTTTCTACCTGCTCCTCGACGATGAACTGTGCTTGAAGAATATCAAGCAGCAAGACAGCAGCGCTCTGATCTGGGCGGCGCAACACGGTCGAGACGTTACTGCTCGTAGGCTGCTCGCTTTAGGAGCTGATCCTAATGCTCAGCCGAAAGCGATCCATTGTAGACGCTTGTCCGCACTCCACATCGCAGCTCGGGAAGGTCATTTCCGCCTAGTACAGACTCTACTGGACTATGGTGCGGATCCAAGGATCGAGGATCAATTGACCAAGACACCCTTCTATGAGGCTTTGTGTGCGGGACATGAGCGCGTTGCTAGGCAGCTTGCACGACAGACACAAGACTTCCCTTCATTTCTGGCCATACGTGAGCCAGCATTATCACCCATCCACGTGGCAGCCCAGCTTCACAAATACAATTCTATCCGATGGCTTATAGAAGCCGGCCAGGATGTCAACCAGACAGATTCACAGGGCAGGACGGCGCTGCATTTTGCGCTTACTTCCGGGTTGCTTGCGAAAGACACTTTGAGAGTAGTGGTTGCTCTTCTTGACATGGGGGCCACATTCGGTTGCGGTCTATCCTGTCTGCCGGATGAGGCGGCAACGAGGGCCCAGCGTCGCGGGGTGACCAACTCCGAACCACTTGTCAGGGCCTTTTTCAAGCAAATTTCCTGCCGTTGCGGAATCGAGGCGATGACTAAGTTTCTCGAAGATCGCGATACATGGAGAAGCTACAAAGCCTTGTACAATGTGGACGCCGTGGCGAAGACCAGGGTAGCGCTGCTCGGACATGCTCATTAAGGGGGCGCCAGCCCGGCATTTCACTCCCACTTTCAGATGATCTGAGCGTCTGCTGCCAAGAGACGATATGTCAAGGCAGGTCAAACCAGGATAAGAGTTCGCTATGAGTAGTCGAGGGTCCATGGGAATCAATGGCAACTTGGTATCTTGGAAGCTCAGATCTCAGAAGGACAGAAACTAGGGTATCTCATTGCAACTGTCCTCAAGCAGCTGCCTCGGGAATATAGTTTTTTTCTCCCTACGAGAACAGACATGTCAAAGCGAAATAGAACCTCTCGTCTCAGCATTATGCGACGTCACTGAGATGCTCGCACTGAGCGGTTCTTTGGCCTGTTCCGCCCGCGATCCATTTCAGAATTATAGCGGAATGTGCTTGGAATATCAGTATAGCAAGCACTGCATCATTCAACAAATCTAAACGTTCTTAATGCCCACCTACCCAGAATGTCCTCGCCCCCTTCTACACAGTGCTCAATCAATCTCACTTCGACCGCTATCCTTAGCGAGGTTTATGGTTATTACCTCACAGGCCACCGTGGGTGCATAGTTAGTCAGACGAGGACTCGTGAACTCTGAACTATACGCAGCCACGCTCCTCGGTTGCAGTCATTCCAAGGGCGAAGACGTCAAGGATCCCGAGCTGAACATACCTTGGGTTCCTTCATCTGTTACCTTCTTACAGCCAGTCTCAAACGCGTGCCATTTTGGGGCAAGACGCTCCAGAAAGCACCCTCTTAAAGTCTAGGGGCGGAGTAACTCGTCTTCCTTCCTTTGCAGCCTTTTAGGAGCGCCTCCCCACCTCAGCAGCCTACCGAAACACATGTGGTTCTCTTTCCCCGGTGTTGGCCCTTCCCAACGAGCCCCTACCCTCCGTCCCACCACGCGACGCCGTAAGCAGCCACTCGTCGCCGAATCATCTTGCTTGTACACACCTACCTACACATACACCTCCGTATATGCATACGTATTTCTCCACGGCTGCTAATTCGCTAATCTTTATCCGCAGCATTGGCGACTTTCCCGATCCTGGGGGAGAGCGTAGACTCCTCGCACAGCTTCTGCGGGGTTACTATAGTACAGATCTACGGGTCCCTCTACCAGGTCCCGGGAGACACTAGCTGCCAATTACTCATTCAGCCCGCCCCCCCCCCCTAGGCGACCCAACAGTCTGGATCACTCACGACCTCCGTCCGGTCGAGGCGACGCTCTTGCGTCGTTGGGGGAGTTGCTTTGCAATATCCTAGTTCGCCTCGCTAGACGGTGACACCCCCCAATGAGAGCGCTACTAGGAAGGTACGCCACGAGCGGGAAGATTTGTAGGGTTCAGCAAGGAATGTCTCATCACAATACTATTACATCGACGGTTAAGCCGCATTGATGAGGTCTACGGGGATAGAGACGAGTTCCAGAGTATCACGGAAATGTAGGGGGCTGATATATACCCAACACTTGATGTAACCCCATCAGTTCGTACAGATGGTGTGCTTCTGGAAACCATCGGGCTACCAACGTCCTTCCAAGCCTATGACCCTAATCATAATCCTTACATCGAGCATGTGTTCCGTGCAACTCTGTGTGCCCAAATTCAGCCCATGACGTTAGTCCCTTTATGGTGGTAGAAACGCTGCAAGGCGATTGCTACTCCCCAAGACATTAGTCGTTCCACCCAGGCGTCTTCAGAAGTTCATTTCCTTCCCATACCCGCGGATTAAGACGATAGGGCAAAGATTATACACGAGTTCGCCTTTCTCATTTGCACGCTCATAGAAACTCCCTAACATTGGAAGCCCAGCTGGATAAGATTTTGCTCGTCCAGCCCATGCCCACGTCTAAACCCGCGACTGATAGGTGTTGTCTGTCAGATCAGGTCACTTAGTGACCTCAGGCCAGTAGACTCTGTACTGTTATTAGAAATACGTCTGGCAGCAATCTTATTCTACAGTTCTATTCAGTCAATCTAGGGACGGTCTGGGAGCTGCGGAGATCCCAAAACAACCCCCCTCCCCATTTGCGTACCCTTTACTTCACCCCTTTCTTCCCGGGTGGAAATTTGTAGACAGCCTTAAATTCGCTATAGAATCTAGACGAATACCCACCCGGGGACAAAGTAGCTTGCTATGAGCCTGTAAACTTTGACGCGAGTACCTGATACAGGCGCGAACTCGGTCGATTGGGAGACGGCAGGATTCTCGAGGCATGAGTTATGACCTATACCTGAATTTCTTGTATCCTTGCCTCCATCTACCCCCTGCTCTGTGTGGAGATAGGGGCGCCAGGAACCTCAGCCAACCCATGTATGCCGGCTTAAAGCCGACCACGCATACTTCGTCGTAGACATATGCTCTGGTGCGAAGGAGAGAATGCCGTTCTATATGTCAGTTTCGACATGTCTCAGTCGCTAGAAGGCAAACGACATCTGATGCGACTTCGATGACACAGGAGTCATTATCAATCTATTCTACGACGCGCCACGTCTATCGCACTGGGGAACGAGGTGACCGGCGAGGACAGGCGACCTATACCGTCTCCTTGGATGTGAAGTCCGGGTCCGCCTATCTTACAGGAATTCCACGGCTCTAAAAAGGGGTGGAGCGCGCCCGTCCTCTACCAGAGCGAGTATGCATTCCTATTGGTGAACCAAGTGAAAGCTTAGCTGTGCAAGGGGAATTAACGAAGTTGCATGCTATTATAAACCTATATGGGTGGCTTTTGAGGCCATCATACAATCACTTGCAAGTGCTCGATCTTGCGGAATGGTGGCCCGATTGGTTAGACCTCGTCCCCCATTGCCAGTGGGCCATCGGAGCCTGGATGTGGAGCGATTTCCATGCTGCAGTATCTGGCTATTGACGTTCTCAGAGTGGGCGGATTCGCCAAGAAACATTCCACCACTACCCCTCGAACTTCGATATCGAATCTCGTGTCGCAGTCAGGATATACATAGCACTATTGCCCTAGAAGTAATAACGGGTCCGCTTTTGCACCGCGACACCTCGGGCTGCAGAGTGGACGGCGGCAGGTTGAGCAAACCCAAAAGCAGCGTTATACAGAATGGCGGAATCGATAACTCCCATCAGCATTAGAGGTCGCTACCTCTGGAAAGGCGAAGATCGCGTAAGTCGCGGCAAGGCACCACAGACACGATAGGGCTCAGCTCATACCAGTCGCCAATTAGTTCATCATCAACGGGGTGGTCTACCAGCCGCATAAATACACGGGTAGGGGCTTCCGCTTGAGCCAGGACCCCCTCACGGACGAGCGATTAGAGGAGCTAGAGAGAAGCATCCCACTGTTGAAAGAGTTGGGAATCAACACGTTGTTCGTCCGTGAGCCAATACACAAACAGCCCCTCCTATTCGGAACCTAGGTCTCACGGGAATGCCACAGCCTACATCGACGCGGACAAGAACCACGATGCCGCCATGGAAATGCTGGCTGAGGCCGGCATCTACGTGCTATCCGTGGGTCGCATCCTCACGGCAACTCGCCCCGTCTGCTAATCGGTTTTTTCTTAAAATTTCAGTGCGTCTTGAACCACAGCAAGATGAAGCATATGAGAAACGTCCGCATGGAGTCCTCCGAGGTTGCGCAGGGCATTCTGCAGCCGTTCCGGCGCGTCGACTGCCTGGCGGCGTACCGCAACACGTTGGGCCTCTTCGTCGCGGAGGAGTTCATCAACTCGGCCCCCGACACGGCGGCCGCGCCCGTCGTCCGCGCTCTGACGCGCGTCGTTAAGCGGTACATGGCGCTGGCGGCCCGGGTCGCCGGCCGCAGGGTGCTGCCCCTGGGATACAAGGCCGCGGACATCAAGGAGTTCGCCCGGCCACAGTATGAGTACTTTGCAGCGGGCGACGAGGCGGAGGCGATCGACTTCTATGCTGTGAGAAACAACCTCAACTCTCCGCTTTTCCTTGCATTCGCCGTCTTTCTGCGCGGCATACATACCTAGGTACCTACTGACGAGGAGAATCCCCCATAGTTCAACTGCTACGACTGGGTCGGGAGATCATCAATGTCCATATCGGGATACAAGCATCTGGTAAGTTCGACCACACCAGGCCCCGGTCAGAGAAGGAGGTCTGTCTGACCGCTCCGCTCGCAGTTGCGAACGTTCAGGGACGCGCACATACCGGTGTTCTTCTCCGAGTACGGCTCGAACGCGGGGGTCGGGGCCCGCCTCTTCCAGGAGACGCGCTCGATCCTGTCGCGGGACATGACGGACACGTTCTCCGGAGGCATCGTGTACGAGTTCTTCGAGGGCTCGAACCGCTACGGCCTGGTGCGCGAGAACGAGGAGGACGGCAGCCTCGGGAGGCTGCGGGACTTCGAGAACCTCAGGGCCAGCGTCCGGGCCTGCGAGCACGTGCAGCACGTCACGGCCCCGCCGACGGCGGTCGAGGGCAAGAAGAATGTTGCCGTGCCGAGGAAACCCGAGATGCCTGCGCTCAGCGAGAGTTGGAGGGCGAAGCCGGAGATCCCCGAGTGCCCGCTGGATTGGGACGAGGTCAGGAACCAGATCGAGGATGCGGAATGGGTCGATGTCGCGCGCGACATACTTGATCTCCAGATCGAAGAGCTCGCAGAAGGCTCTGTGTGGGGGAGGTTCCGGCTTGATAGTACTGGGCCGCGAACGTAGTGATATGGTGGCCTGAAGGCTACTATCGAATTGCCTGGGGGCAGCTAAGGCCTGGGAGCCGGGGCGGAGCCTTGCCAAAAAAAACAAAACGCACAGGTCTAGTGAGTTTTATATATTATAATAAGCGGAGAATATTTAGGCCAGATGTCAACACCAATACCATCACCCCGTCCTCGGAACCGATTCTTACTCAATAACCACCGGAGTGTTTTAAGATTTAATTTCTTAGAACCAGGCTATAGCTGCTGTAGGAAAGCGAGAATCTTCTCCGCACCGATCTCCCACATAACTTCATTTTGGAGGTGATGCCCCGCGCCGGGGACCCAGGCCAGTCGGACGCCGTGACCAGAATTATCCATGCCGCCTTTACCTGCCAGAGGGCGGACTTCTTCGTCCTCGGCCTGGAGCTGCTTGTCCTTGACTAACTCCGAGAATGCTATGCGATAAGTGTCGGCGGCCTGCTCCTGGACATTCTTGGTCATCAATTTGTCTGCCGTGCCGGCCATGATCAACAATCTGTCACTAGCGCCCCAGCCGGTGATATTTTGAAGCAGCTTCTTGGCGTCGACAAATGGCCGCGTCATCCCAAGGGGCCAGCGAATGCTTTCATAGCGGCTCAGATGTCGCTGAAACTCCAGAAGCTCGACTTCGGGGTAGTCCTTACTGAAGAAGGCTTGCCTGGTTAGGAATGGATGGGAGAGGGGCGAGTTAGAATGCCAGCCATGGAATAGCGTCCTGATGGTGAACCAGGGGTCAAACCGAGCCCAGTTGAAAAAGACTTGCCATCTGCTACCCCGTTAGCCGTGAAGGTGGTTTCGGAATGTCTGGTACTGCCTACGATCCGTTCCCTGGTATAGCACTCAAAAGCGCGAGGCCTTTGACCTTGATGTCGCCTTCGTGAAGCAGGAACTGGCTCAACCCACCGCCGCCCGAATGGCCGACGAGGACAACCTCGCTGCCTTCTCTGTCCCGGACTGCCTTGATACCTGCAATCAGGTCGTCCCCAAGATCTCTCTTAGTAACGGTATATACCATTCGCAAGAAGGATGGGTGCCAGCTATTCCCATGTCCGCGGGTAGATATGGCATAGCAGGAGACGCCCCTTTCGGAGAGGTAGCGCATGTAGGGCGTCCACATCCATGCGCATCCCATCCCACCATGTGCGAAGACCACCGGCGTTTTCGAAGTGGGATGTGCCGGCTTCGCAGATAGGATCTCGATCTTGCCCCCAGGCGTCTGAACCCAGATGCGCTCAAATCCTTCCGGCGGAGTAGGAGGCGGGCCGCTCGGTCTCCGCCAGTAGATATAGGAATAACTGAAATAGAAGTTGAACATAATGAGCTGAATTGGTAAAGAGACTGGGGAACTGGGTCTTCAGAAGATATCGCTGATGGTCGGCGTATTTGTTTAACTACAGACAATTGGGGCCAGGAGATGCTTAAAAGTCTCCGTACAGCTCTACAATCATAAGTGGTTCCATTTTATGTTCAGCTCTCGGTGACTCGTGACATCGGGCAGTTTACCGTCGGAGTCATCTAGGAAGTTTTTGTGGAATATGGCGGGAATGTTAGGAAGGGAATCGGAGTTTGGCCTATCAGCCTCACTGTCCCCGGGTGCCAGCCCGCATTCTCAGCTCTCCTTGTCACATTCCGGCTGTCAATACTAATGCGCGTTAGTAAGAAAATAGTGTGGCTTGTTGAGGCATTAACTATGTGAAGTAAGCCGCCTCGTTTCTATGGTCGTTTATGATGCAGCACCAAATCGCGCCCCTCTGACTGCCCGCTGATGGCAACGTAGCATGCATAGCGCTGTCATGAAAAAAGTAAGATAGTCTCATGACAGAGAGAGTATTGGACGACATCAGCCAGTTAACCCACCCATAGCTAAGAATCCTCTTGACGTGTTAACCTTGTATTGGGCTGGTTTAGAGTTAAGACACTGGGGATATACGCTGTCAGTATAGCGAAGAGCGTTACCTGGTTATTACAAGGGAGGACGGCCTGGCATTGACATTCAGGACAATTGATGGCGCCGGCCGCCAAAATTTACAGTGGGGCTTAGCAGGTCCCAAGTCCTGAAATGAAATCAGACTGTTGTTCTCAAACACCCTCAAGGTTCGCATAGAATATTTCCATCCTCACTCAGCCAAAGTCCAAAACTCCGACCTCGACTTTATTCACAAGATGTAACGCGTCGACAGTTAATTTCTAATCCTCCTGTAATGGCGCCTGACACCCTCCCGCAGAGCCTCAGATTTCTCGCCGACGCAGCTCATCTCCTTGCGACTACATCTCCGCAGATCTCAGCGCATCTCATGACGCAGCGGAACTCGCTTATGTTCCACCATGACCTCCAGCAATCAGATGTACAGAGACAGCGCGTATGCGGCTGTTGTGGCCATATTATGATCCCCGGGCACGGCAGTGAACTCAAGCTGGAGACAGACAAGTCCTTTCGTCGGATGAAGTCGCGCAAGGAGACGACACGGCAACCAGCGGTGGAAGAGAAATCACATACTGCTCATAAAACACGAAAGCGCTTTAAGTGCGGGATGTGCGGGCGTTCTACCATCATCGCCATTCCCCCACCAGCTCCAATTCATAGGCGACGTCTAAAGCTGCCCATGAAAACCCCTCAGGGTCGTGGCAGCCAGGGCCCTGTCTATGCCAATGCATCAGCCGGCCAGGCTGAACATGTATCATCAGTAGAGCCTGCCAAGCCGGCGTCTGCCAATGCCAGCAGTAAGAAAAGAGCGAAAACTAGGAAGCAGGGATTACAAGCACTTCTTCAGCAGTCTCAGTTTGCTAGCTCCAAGCCTCAAGGCGGCCTCGGTTTGAGTCTCTCTGACTTCTTGAAGAAGTGACGGCTACCGATAGTACTGTCCCCCCAAGGAACATTAACCTCAACACAGCATCTTGGAGTCGGTCATTGAGAGTCTTTTAACTTCCAATTATGACTAATACGAGTTTTCCCGGTGGCTCGTCCATCATACCTGTGGATAGAAATCACTCTCAGTATCGCGGCCCCGAGAGCCTGTTCGTGACGGGTATTGCGTCAAGAGCAACCCCCCGAACATTCTTGGATATTCTCCCCAGTGGCTTTTTTTCATACTATGCCTATCACAGATTAGGGGCTTCTGATATGACACAGATGTCTATCACCCCGCGCTAAATCCAAAAGCACGTAGAATTACCCCTCCAAAAAATTCTAGAAGTCGCAAACTCCAAGTCAATCCCAAACGACCGTTCGGATTCAGATAGCAGAAACAATTGGGATATTGTTCATTTCTGCATAACACGAGATACATCATGCCTGCACCCGAAGAGCAGACAAACGGCAACGACCCGGCGCCAGTGTCCTCGAACGAGTTCTTCGAGACCATCGGCAAGAAAGTCGACCACCTTGCACCTACTACGAACGGGACAAACGGCGTGCTTCAAGACGGAGGCGATGACGAGAAAATTGTCGAGGAAATCGAGTCTCTATGTATGAACTGTCACGAAAATGTAGGTGACCCTTTACATACTGTTTTCCCTTGTCCCAAATATCCCTGTATTGACATATCTCGTCTAGGGTACAACGCGCATGCTCCTTACAGCCATTCCCTACTTCCGCGAGGTCATCGTCATGTCATTCTCCTGTGACAAGTGTGGCTTCAGCAACAACGAGATTCAATCTGCTGGCACCATTCAGCCAAAAGGTTCCAGCTATCTCCTGCGACTCACGGCTATGCAAGACTTCGAGCGAACCGTCGTCAAGTCCGACACTGCCGTTGTCAAGTTCATCGAGTTGGATCTGGAGGTCCCCCCTGGGCGGGGCCGACTCACAAACGTGGAGGGTCTCCTGAGCGGCATCGTGGACGATCTGGAGCTAGGGCAAGAAGCGCGCAAAGAACAGGCGCCAGAAGTCTATGAAAAAGTTGCCCAGATCATTGCCAAGGGCCGCGCCATGTTAGCTGGCGAAGCTTTCCCATTCCGGCTTTCGGTCGATGATCCCGCCGGAAATTCTTGGATCTCCCCTAACATGAGAGACGGCATTGGAAAGTGGGAAAAGCGGGACTACATCCGGACGCAGGAGCAGAATGAAGCTCTAGGTCTGAGTTCATCAGATCCTCTCCCGATTGACGCTGCCCAGACCGCTCCGGACGACGATATCATCCCAGATCAAGTTTATGCTTTCCCTGCCACATGCCCTGGCTGCATGCGCCCGTGCACAACGAACATGAAGATGGTCGATATTCCGCACTTTAAGGCCGTCGTCTTGATGTCAACTGTCTGCGAGGGGTGCGGGTACCGGTCGAACGACGTCAAGACCGGCGGAGAGATCCCCGAGCTAGGCAAGAAAATTACATTGAAGGTTGAATCCGCGCAAGACCTCGCGCGAGATATTTTAAAGAGTGAGAGCTGCTCTCTCGAGTGTCCCGAACTCAGTCTCCAGGTCAATCCGGGGACGTTAGGCGGTCGATTCACAACAGTAGAGGGCCTTCTGACACAAGTGCGCGACGACTTGCACGCCCAAATCTTCGATGCTTCCGGTGAAGGGGGGGACTCCCTGGCACCCGACGAGAAGAGCAAGTGGACGGTATTCTTCGGCGACCTCGATGCAGCAATCAAGGGCGAGAAGAAGTTCACTATCATCCTCACGGACCCACTGGCTAGCAGCTACGTCCAAAAGGCCGTTGACCCGGACCAGGATGATCCGCAGATGACCACCGAGGACTACCAGCGAACAGATGAGGAGGAGGAGGATTTAGGGCTGAAGGATATGAAGGTCGAGGGTTATGAAGAAGACAATAACAAGGACGAGGCTGAGGCAAAATAACCGATGCCGCACGAAATGTAGAAGATCCAGTGTTAAGCAGGAATGGGCGTTTTGGGGTCAGGAACATAGGTTATTTGTCTAGATCTTGGTAATGGGAACAACCAGGCGTTTACGGGAATAGTTCCACGCTTCTTCGCTTGGTCTTAATCATTCAACTCTACCTTTTGTCTCCCATTCTGATATCTCCGCCCTTCCAGGAAGCAGACTGGGTCTGTAACACTGTTTCAAGTGTCCATCACTCGATGAATTTTACCTTTACTCGGGTATAACCAGTACCCCTGGTCGCCCGAATGACAGACGTCTTGCGGTGGGCGATCACTTGAAATGCGACTTCCAACTAGATCAAACAAGGAGCATGTTTTATCATAGTCTCTTCGGCCAGCTTGGTCCTACATAGGCGACCTGCCTGCTGATCCACGATTCCACGCCATACAGCGTGTGGGATACGGAAACAACCGATGGGACAAGATCTCACAGATACAATTCTTTACCTTGAGAAAGTCCTGCCAAATCTACCAATCGACTTCGTACGTCCACCTACAGACTTCATCGGCCGAATCGGTGGATTACCCATTCTTATCACCTTCAGGAACTCGAATGCCAACCTCGGTGTGACAGGCTCGCCACTTCATAGAAGGGGGGCTCGACGAGGGGACGTAGAGGTTCTAGGCCCCAATAGTCCTGGTTCCTTTCTGACCTTCCATACATATCTCAGAGGAATGGGGCGTCAATGTCCCTACATGGAACGAGACGTTCTTCGTAACTGGGGCCGCAGCCGCCCTTAGCACCAGCTAGCCTATAGGTATCATCTCGATTCCGCCGGAGCCCGCACAAGGAACCTCAATTGAAGGGATACTCGGACCAGTTCAAGATATTTTTTGAAAGGCGTACTGCCAGGGCCGAGTCATGCCCCGTGTGAATTCGTGTTGGACCGGTGGTTTTGTTATTCTAGGATATTCGGACATAGAGTATTGTACTCCATACTCTCCACGAGCACCTAGACTAGGGGGTGTATTTTGATTGGGATGCCGGCATGGCTCATATCTATGCATTAATGTCATACGTTAACCTTGAATGTAAGCCGGTACGCGGCAACCAGGCGTGTATACTCGAGGGCTATATAACCTTCTTTAACCCTTGAGACACGGGCTCTCCGCCACTCACCTTGGAGACCAAGCTAGTTGTTAACCTTTCGGAAGTCGGTATAGAGTGGAGGAAGTTTCCGTTAAGTGGGACTGGGCGCCTGGGGATCAAGCTCCCTCCCGAAACGCGCCTAGGCCGGTCACGAACGGCACTGTAGATTCGTTCAGCGGGCCGAACCCTTGCCCTGGTCCTGCCGGGATCACACCATATGGTGCGACAGAAAGCCCTCCGGATGGCGACACCTGGTTCCCGAAAGGTCGATTCCTGACGTGCGCCGTGCCGCGTCTGGATGTGGGTGGAGTGGGCGGCGGAGACGCCACTCCAGACGAGTCCCTGTCCTATTTATCTATAGTCGGAAATTGTGCCTGGAATGGAGGTTGCTTAAACCGGGCCTACCAATAAGAGTATAGACTATGTCTTATAGCAAGCCTATTATAGCCGCAAAGGGTAAAAATCGTCCAAGCATTAAAATTAATTCTGTTAACTAGGCATGAGTGAATAGCGTTAAGCTATTAGAGAGGTCGTAGCGAAGGCTACCATTGGTGCATAATCTATACCCAAAAGTCTGATTAGGTATGGTACAGTACTTCCCCCCTTTAAGAGAAAACCTGATAACCTTTTTGGGTGGTCTAAGGATGTTAGGTACAAGCCAAGCTTGAGTTTCAGTAGAAATAACCCTTCCGTACTGTGTGGAACCTTCCTCCTGAAAGTACCTGCCATCTCTTTAAGGACCTAAAAACGTGGAATATGCGCTGCGGAACTTTATTCGCGCGTGGAAGCGGGCCGTTTATGCGGGTCGTTAATATGGGGCCCGTAGGAAAATACTGCGGCATATCTAACCAACGGGGGCAGGGTAGCATATGGATCGCAACAACCTACGTACAGTTCTTACCTACTCAGTTGCAATGCTTTTGTGACCCGCCTTGGGCCCTATATGATCGACAGTCGAAGAAATGCGCGTGTTTGAACGGGTGCTCTCTTAGCGTTGATGCACCCTACAGTATGATCGGCGCCGTATAGTAAGCACTTAATATGATGCCACTCGTACGGCCAGTCACCACGAGAGCATTTTGCAAGGGGCCCGTATTCGTCCGAAGACCCGACGAACCTTGCGATAAGCGAGACAGTAAGAACTCACCATCGCACGCCCACCACGTACTCGAGGGTTGCCAGTTTCGAGCTCTGACATCTCTTCATTACCGGCGTCCCACGTAGGCTGAACGGTATGCGGAAACCACGGCCTCGTCTGCTCTTTCGGGTCCCGGCCCTGGGATATCGAGTTCTTTGTGGGATAAGTACCGACGGTTAAAAAGTACTCGTGCACATGTAGATGTGAGGCCTGGACTTTGATGCTGGAATAGACCACGCCTTTACAGGTTGGCTCTCTATCCAGGAGACACGCTGAGTAGCGCGTTGTTTCATTATATTCACATATGCTACTGTACTGCGTGGACCCAGGTGCGACATCTGCGCCCCCAAGACGGTTGCAGTATTGAGCCGTGGCTGACGCGCCAAAGACCCCTCATATGGTCGTTATTGAGAAAAACTGCATATCAACCTCGTCGATTCTACTAACTTACTAAGCGATCGACGTTGACCAGCACGTTTCCTCCGGAAGTGCCGTAGTGAACAATAATCATTATTCTAGATGGATGTAAGGCATCCTTAGCCGTTGAAATACCAGCAGAACGAATCTGGGGTCGAAGTTACGTCGAAGATTGCAGCAGTACCATAGAGCATGATTAAATTAATTTATACAAACTCAGCCCAAGCCTAGCGGCTATTAATAAGACTTTATATACACGCTTCGTTTTTCTTTAGACGAATGACATATTCCAGAAATTGGAAGTCGTAACAGTAACTCGCTAGTTACCCGACTGACTGATCTCGGACTTCACCATAATGACGTTGTTGGGGACCCTTTTTTGGCTGCCAGCCCCCTGTGCTATTGTCGTCAAAGCGATCTCGTCCTCTTCGCTCGATTTGGAAGCCTTGTCTCCCCCGAAACGGACGTAGCTGTTGACGCCACCTCCAGGGGCATATTTACGACTCCAGTTGTTAGATGAACCTCCGTGGCTTCCAGACTTGGTCGTTATTTTGTCACGACCGAGGCGAACAAGTGGACGCATAACAGGAAGGCATGCGGAGATAATCGCAACGGCTGGCTCGATAGATGACCAAAGGAAGATTCCGGCCAAGTTCCAGGTGAGATCAATGCTGTTTATGTATTCCGCGAAGGCCCAGATTCGTACAATACTCGCAACGCAGACACTGCAAGAAGTTAGCATGGGGAGTTGTACACTGTGGAGAGGAGGAATCACGTACAAAGCTCCTAACAACATAATACCAGTAACACCAGCCTTCTTCCTATTCGACATCTGAAGCTGCAAGATTTCCGGGATCGGCACCAGCAACACAATTATATCGTTGACCATGTTCGCCACGGTAAGGACCATGAAGGGGGTGTTGATATCGATGCACTTTCCCTCGGCCCCTTTGAATTGGTTCCAGAAAAAGTTAATAGGCTTGCAAGCACCCGCCATTACGCCCCAGATTGAAATCGGATACGCGATTGAAAGGAAAGCTGCAAAGGCAAGGCGGATCTTGAACCAGGTCGTGCCCCTGGAGAAAATACGGCTGTAGAAGAGCAAAATGGAGAATTTCGTAAAGGAGACACTGCCGGCATAGATATAGGTATAACAATACAGCATCTAGAGGGAATTAGCGAAGGGTAGAATGCAACCAGTGCAGCCGGGAGCCTACCTTGAATGTCATGCTGACCTCATCGATACTATTGGCCCATAGGTGTCGGCCCCCACCAAAATGACCACCAGCGATTGTGAGCCCAACCGTGCCGCACACAAATACCTGATATTCGGTAAGCAGAATGTTGAGGCCTCGAGACAACAAAAACGTACGAGCGCAACCATAATCAAGTAGTCATCGGCCTTAACGCCGAAGTTTTGCAAGTTTCTCGCCCATATTCGAAGAACTAGGGCCACGGCGGCAAGGGCGAGACAGACGACGACGGCTATGTTGTTGGCTTGCGACTGGTCTTCTGTTAGGTCCATTCCCTCCGGGGGAGGCCCGAAGGCCGCTAAGATGATTGGATCGATCTCCATTGGTGTTTGCGTAGAATCGTCACTCGCTAGCGGACGAGTTGGACGATGCTATAGGTATACTCGGATAAAAAAGGACAGAAAGCTTCAACGAAAAGATGATAAAAATGAATTTCGGCATTCCTAGCTGGCAGACCACTAGGATCCAACGTGCTTATGAGAAAACGGTTTATCCCGCCGTCGAATCCACAGTCGCACGAAGAACTAGGTATGATCTGGGAGTAAATCCCAGCAATCCTATTTTCCGGATCCTTGCCGAATCCTGGTTTCCTCTCCTTGTCCCCACGGCCAGCATGGGGGCCAGGAACCAGGGAACACATGGTGGCGCTGTCTCGTTCCGTGGGAATGGAATTTGACTGACCCCCTTAAACCCTCTGCCGATTTATTACCGCGTACATGGCGGCTGCTACGTGCGAATATTCTCGTCCCGGAGGTGGACCTCTCCGGCTTCACTATTCCCGTTTCCAGCCCAGCACACAAGTAAGGATGCAGAACGTTTAATCACACCGGACGGAATCGCTAACCGCGCAGGGCATTAACCGCATTTGGACGTACACGAACCATATCCCAGAGATTCAATGCATGCACAAGCCATCAAACTTCCACCTCATTTCTAAGTTATCAAGTTACCAAGTTACCGCCTTAACAGTCGTTGCTAATAGCAGCATCAGCGCAAGCGCCAGCGTATCGTACCAAAGTGCCAGCGTATAGCATACATACAGCGTACGATGTATGGTTGTACGATGTACCGTACCGCATGTAACGCAGGTAGTGCTGGGTCCTGGGGAGTACTGGGGCTCTAGCGGAAGGCCTTCGCCTCTATCAAATATATGTATATATTACCCGTACGTTAATGGCAATGGGATTGATGAAAGCCGGCGATCTGTATTAGTGGTTGAATTTGGTGGTTGGTGCGAATGGGTGTGGCTTGGGTACATCCTAATGTGGTAATGTCTGGTGCGGTTAACCGTTCTGGTACTTGTGGCTTGGCTCACGGGTCAGCCACTAGCGGGCAAGCCGTCTGTCAGATAATCAGAGCCACAAGGCCGTTGGCTTGGCCTTCAAAGCCGATCCATGCTTTCTGTACAAACTACTACCTAACGACTACTATAAGTAGGGCTGAAGCCTCCCCGCCGCTACAGGAGTTCTCTAGTTACTTGGTTGGTCTATATTATTCGTAAACAGACGCTGCATACATCAGTGTCCTAATCTGTTTCTGATCCCACGTGTTTTACTTTGGCTTGAGTTTGAGATATCTGAGGCTAGAGTTCCCAAACGACTACAGTTGCTAGGCGGCGTTGCACTGCATTGCCCCCCGGATGGTTCTGGCAGGGGGCCCTGTGAGCCGTAGTATTATGTGGATGCGGCAAAGAGAATAAAACGACGAGATAGCTGGTTTATCAGGACGGCGAGTGTTCAGTGCTCGAGGCGAACGACGGTAATATAGGTATAACCTGTTGTTCCTGTCCTTAAAAACCGGCCCGGAAGATGATGACGCTTTTGTCATTTCTTACGACTGCCGAGGATGGGTTGATATGCATACCTTCCCCAAAATATTCTCAGAAGGAAACCGACCCACAAGCATTGTCGCTTGGGCATGCGTCAAGACGAATACGACCTTTATTGACTGGGGAGGCGTGTTCGCTCCAGAACCTGCAGAGTTTGGTAAACAAGCAGGCAATCTTGGAGGTTTGCGAAGGCGGAGATAAGCAGGTAGTGCGTAAGCTTATCACTTCGGAACCACATGATCATCTGCCTTACCTCAACTTTAGCATGCAGTGATTGCGCTTCGCAGTTGTGAGGGGATCCTCCACCAGGAAACCCAGATCCGTTTGCAAGGGTAGCGAGCGAACAACGGTTTGTCTAAGATGGGAGCAACCGACAGGAAGTACCAGCTAGCGTTGTTAGGAACCGAACCTAACATGACAGGTAACTCCCACCTATCTACCCAGTCAACGAGCCAGATATCGTTGTGCGTCTTAACAAAAATGGGGCTTCCAAACACTTCGCTTTATTAGCAACTGCCGGGTGGACTCTTCACCCCTGATAGGTATTCGTACGTGGCAACTTAGTCATCAGGGTCTTCCGAGTACTGAGCGATCGGCAGCATGCTTTCCACAAACTACTAGTATATCTCCACATAGACGTTGTATAACAACCCACTTATACCCCCATTCTTACCCACTTCATCACAAAACTTAAGAGCCCCCGGGTTTTAAGCTACTCCGCCGTTTTACTGTGCTGCTTTGACAGAAATCAACAACCTTTGTGAGATAGGCGATTATTTGAGTGCCGGATAGTTAAGCCTTCTGCTTCCGCTATTTATTCGATCATTTTAAAGCTAAGGTATGTTGTCGAAGAGAGCGCAGATCCAGGGTTGTGCTTGCGTTCAACTGATTTAGGCCTCGTCAGACCGCTGGCAGCCCCCTTCTGTACTTTGCACGTGGCTGTAGTAGCCCCGGGCTGGACGGCCGTTTCTAGTATAAGTCGATTCTGGGCTCGAGTTTCAACTTGCAATCTCGAGTCAAGATCTATACAGTGAAGTTCATGGTCAAGCTCTGGCCTGTGATTTATGCGCTGTACCTACAGCAGGCAAATTCCGCCAAATCCCTGAATGAAGAATTACACTAAAGCCAGCCATCGCACGAATGGGTCACGGCTATCCTTTCCCAAGCCAGTATCGGTTCTTTTTGCCACGGCCTAATGCAGGTGTGACAGTTAACTGTTTCAGCAGAACTACGCCTATTTCGTACATGTAGTACTAAATCGTTTGAACGGGAGCAACGTTTCTAGCAGACTACCCGGAGAACCTATACCAGAGCAACGTCTCTAGTGGACTACCCGGAGTACCTATACGATATCAGCGTTCAACAACTCCGGCAATCGAAAACTACCACGAGACCTACAGGTAAAGTGAAAAAAAAAATCGGTTCTCATTATTCCTCACCGCGCCGGGGAAAATTCTCAGTGGCTATGATACCGGCCCTTGCTTGGAGCATCCCCAAAAATCCCCAAAGCGGTCTGCCAGGTACCCAAGTCGAAGTCCTACTAGCCTCATGCGCATACCGTGGCTAGCTGTTAGCTATGCGTGTCAACCCCTTGTATCGCTAGATTACCATAGAGAATTCGTGCAGACAGCCATACCGCCTGGACGGAATAGATAGCGGGGGACCCCTCTCTATCCAACATCCCTATCATATTTCTTGTACGGTGAAGGAAAGGAGAACCCTGCGTCGCAGCCGGGTGCAGATTAGCACTATTCCAGGCATTCATTTATTGTCTCGAATCTCCCAAGTTGTGTGCGGCTCGAAACCAGCATCCTACCACTGTCTTACCCAGCATCGAACTACTCATCATGTCTTCACTCAAGCGAGAAATCCCTACCTTGACGCCTCTGGAGCAGGTTGGCCCCAGGGGCTATCTCCGTTATAGCTTCCCCATCGCATTGCCCCAGGACTATGACCTCGACGAAACTCTCAGGGTTCTCAGGGCTGGTTGGAAAGCGACCCAGGAACGGATTCCAGAGCTCGCTTGCGAAGTGGTTCCGGACGCGGAGGCCAAACAGGCCGGCTGCGTGAAGTTGCAAAAGCTCAAGGAGGGGGACTTCGAGCCTCTCGTCTCCAAGGATCTCCGCGACCCTTCGCTCTTCCCTGAGACCTACGCGGAACTCAAGGCAAAGGGGTTCCCCCTCTCGGCCTTCAAAGAAGATGTGATCGCGCGCCGGAATACCTGGCCGTCGGCCGGCGAGCACCTGCCGGTGGCGGCGATGCAGGCGAACTTCATCCGGGGCGGGCTGATCCTGCAGTGCTGCTTCTTCCACATGCTGGGCGACGGCAAGAGCTTCTGCACCTGGACCGAGGTGTGGGCTGACGAGTGCCGGCGGGCACAGGGAGAGGAACTCGAGACCCCCTTCGAGCTTCCCGACATCCTCTACACCGACCGGCAGAAGGTCATGAAGTCATCGGGCCGCAGCGCCGGACGCGTCGAGGACCACCCGGAGATCTTCCTGCTGCCCTTCACACCCACGGATGCCCCCCCCAAGATGCTGTCAAAGGCCCACCGCGGACAGGTGTTCTACCTCTCCGCCGAGGCGCGAGCGGCGCTCAAGGAGGAGGCGTCGCCGAAGAACTGCACGCAACCCACCGACCAGACGTACATCTCGTCGAACGACGCACTGTCGGCGCTGATCTGGCGCGCCGTCATGCGCGCCCAGTACCCGCTCGACAAGCTCGAGGGGAACCCCACGTCGGTATACAACATCGCTCTCGACGGCCGCCTGCGCACCGACCCGCTGGTGCATCCCAGGACGCTGGGATGCTTCCTGACGTGGGTGGCCGCGTCGATGCCCATCCGTACAATGCTGGAGTCGTACAACCTGGCCGACATGGCCGTCGCGATCCGCAAGGCCCTGAACCCGGCCGGCAACCTATGGGTCGACGACCTGACCACCATCATAGAGAGGATGGAGGACGTGAGCCGCATGGCCCCGACGGCATTCCTGGACGTGCCCGGCTACAACTGCGTCCAGACGTCGTGGATCAACTTCGCGCTCTACGACTTCTCTTGGGGCAAGCTGTTCAGCAGCAAGATCGAGGCTGTCAGGTCGCTCGACGTAGGTGTCATCAATGGCGGCCAGGTTGTGTTGCCGATTCTGCCGGACGGTGGTATCGAGATCCTCATAGGTGTTGAGGAAAGCTGCCTGCCTAGGCTTTTGGAGGACCCATTGTTGAAGAAATACGCCCAGGTGCGGTAGAGGACTCTATTCGAGAGCCGGATCCTGTACAAACGTAGTTATGACGATATAGGGTTAGAGAAAATTTATTGGTCCATCTAGAGAAGGGGTTGCTTCGAGAGTTCACAATGACAAGTCGTGATGATGCAGGGGGAGTTCATCAGCTACTCGAGACGTCCGATTAAGTGAAATGGTAAACAACTCAGGTTGAAGAAGCTGGATTGGTAGTACAACTCGCCGAGTGTGCCCTTGAAGGTTGATACATATAATAATCTAACCCCAGTCTGTTGATAATTCTCCACCGGACCGGGTCAGCCCCATGCCATTTGCAATACGATATGCAGATGTTGGAGGGCAATCTTGCATTGACTCAAATCTAGCGCTCTGCGCGGCAATACTACACTGATTATTCCTGTGGCGAGACATGTACCTGCCAGTGCATTCCGTCTCCCTCTGCCGGCGGCGCTATCTCTCCGCGGTCGTATTCCGGATGGGTTACGCCTAGCTCCAAGACTCCCCTGAGGCGACCGTCGCCCAAGAACTGCATGAATTCGTGCGACACGGTCACATACTGCATGACGCCCTCCCATGCATCAACAGTCGATCCGGTGGCCCAGGCCAGCAACGTAGGCTCAATGAGTGGGGCGTCAGTGACACTGGTATGCGCCGTGCCCCTCGCGGTCATGAACCAGGAGTCGCTGCCCCCCTTGAGCACGCCGAGTACGATCTCCTTGACCGTGGCGAAGTGCGGGCGTCCGTAGAAAAGTGAATACTTCTTGGACCAGGACTGGGAGTGAATCACCAAAATCGAAACATTAATGTCGTCGTTCAGGGGCCCCGACGCCTTGCCGGGGTCCAGGATGATACCGCCCTTGAAAGGTCGAACCCCGTTTGGCGCGCCTTTCAGGGCCTGCATGGCCAAAGTCGCCCCGTAGGAATGGCCGCCAACGACCACTTGATCCATATCCAGACGGCCCTTCCAGTCTGCGAGAGTCTGGCCTTCACCTCGGAGGTTGTGTTCAAAGACGCTGGCTCCATGTCCGCTATTGATGCGACCCAAGACCTTCACCACCTCCTCGACTTCCGCTTGCCGCAAGCCGAGCTGCACGGTCTTCAGTTCCTCTACTTCGGGCACTGGATCGAGAGACTCCCGCGGGGCGTGGAAGATCTTCTTTTCGGTTCCGTCCTCTCCGGTGACGATGGAGCCGGGTCCGCTGCCGTCGCGGTGCTCGACAGCGGCGACGACGTAGCCCCTCGACGCCAAGGATGCTAGGTAGTGGGTGTAACTCGTCCGCCCCGACGCCATACCGTGAGAAAACACGAGGACGGGGAACTTGGACGGCTCATCGCGGTCGCCGCCTAGGATCGCCTGAGCTTCTGTCTCATCGCGGCGTGTAAGACCGGGCGTACTACCTTGCAGCGGCACGTCGACATCCGCGGGTATCTCAGTGTCGCCGACCAGGCCCCAGAGGCCGAGGGCGAACAGCTTGTTTGTCAGGACATTGCTGATGCACGCAAACCTTGCATAACCCTCGGCGTGCAGGCTAATCGGTCTGGGGACCCATGGATGACGGCTCGCGCGACCGCTTGGCGGGCGGGAGCCTCGGGGTGACGATGGGTAGAAGACGGTAAATAAGACCGTGTCGAGCCGGAAGGCCGTCTCGCCCGTTTCCTTCAGAACCGCGTTGCTGAAGTTGCGGGGTTCTTCCGAGGGGATCTCAATATCGACGGTTCCTACGTTGTAAGGCCCATCATACGACGGCAGGTTATTACTAAGTAACGGTCGGCCCATGAGGAAACAGTAGCTGATGTAAAGTATTGCTGATACACAGAGTACATATTTAACAGTGATTCGCGGCCGCAAAGGCCCTCTCAAGGTTCGGAAGAACTTGTTCATATCGAGAATAACCTAGGGCAGATATTTGGTGTTGCTGAAAGGTAGGTTCGAATAGGGTTGAGTCCCTCTAGTGACACGACCTGGTTGCCCTTGATCACTCTCCTGTTATAGGATTTTCCGCGCGGCTCTACGTCATTCGAGTTTACTCGCCACCCTTTCTTGCTAATTTATTGGCTGAAATCCGTCTATGGACGCGTCTTCCAACGGGAAGTACAACAGGAATACCACTAGAATAAGAGATCTGACGCTATCGAGTTGAAGTCATATGGGTTCATGCAGCAGTCAAGTTGAAAGGGGAATAATAGCAATTATGGCAAGGGGGCACGAACGTTAAAACGCAATATCGAGTATAATAGCTGATCTAAGCATTGCGCTAGAAGAGATGACTGACGGTACGGTAGATAGAGGCCGAGTCTGTACCTATTGTAACCAACAAACGACTCGTTCCGGCTGACGTTCTACCTCCCTGTCAGAGCATCTAAAATATTAGGAGTCTGTTTGGGGTTTATGTTTTATATTTCTTAGAGAGTTTACTGCATAGACATTGTCGGGGTATGACGCTGAGCCAAGATGGGCTGATGTGGGTTATCTTCTTCCCAGCTGAATGGGGAAACCAATCGTAAGACCTCGATTAGGCAACGGGACAGGAATGTATTCCAGCCCCCAAATCCCATCATGCAAATGTCGTAAATATCACTCGCAATCTTACTAGACCAAGCCCTTAAAATCTACCAAGAAGCCATACCTTCCTCAAGCTTTTAGGTCATATGTAATTCACATAGACTTATGGAAGCGTCTCCTTCCACTTCGTTCACAAAAGGGCTGATATCGGGCAAGGGCTTCTCAAGAAGTTGGAATTCGGCTGAGTGGACATGGCAGCTCTTTACGGCCTAGCCAAGCGCAACTGGCAGATTCGAAAGCCCCCAGAAGCGCCGGCTAAAGCACCTGAGCCGCTCAGGTTCGGTATTCTGGGCGCCGCGGATATTGGACCAGATGCTCTCACGATTCCAGCGAAGACGCACCCCGACGTTGTAGTCCAAACTGTGGCAGCTCGAGATCGTACCAAGGCTCAGGCATATGCACAGAAGCATGGCATTGCCGAGGTCAAGGCGACTTATCAGGGTACATCTAGCCCTTGTGGAGTTGTGGCCTGAGACGAACTGGCGGGTTCGAGTTGGAGATAGTGGAGTGCTGAAGACGGCTGCATATGGCGAACTTATGTCTAGGGCAAGTCGCTAACTTCCCGCTATAGACATACTTGACGACCCTAAGATCGATTGCGTCTACGTCCCACTGCCCAACGGGCTTCACTTTGAATGGGCCCTGCGGGCGCTCAAAGCAGGGAAGCACGTCCTGCTCGAGAAGCCGTCGGTGAACAATGTAGAGGAAGCCAAGGCGCTATTCCGGCACAAACTACTATCCGCGCCGGGCGCCCCGGTGCTTCTCGAGGCCGCGCACCACCTCTTCCACCCGGCATTCGTCAAGTTCATGTCATACGTCACGCCGCGCGAGGTCGAGAGCGCCAAGGCCGTGCTCTGGGTGCCAAGGTGGCAGTTCGCCGCGGATAACATCCGATACTGGTACGAGCTCGGCGGCGGGGCCCTCATGGACCTCGGGGCGTACACTGCGAGCGCCCTTGTGCACATCTTCGGCGCCGTGGCGGAGGAGTGCGAGGAGTGCGTGACGGAGCCCGGATCCTACGACTCGAGATGCGATCGCCTTTTCCGCGCCAGGTACCGGTTCCGCGGCGGCGGGTACGGCGAGATGCGGGGGGACCTCAAGGCGCCGCTCGATCGCTTCTCGCCGGACATCCACGTCGTGCACAGGCCGGTTGTGATTTCCGCCGAGGAAGCCGGGGTCGACGTCCCGGAGGGACACGAGGTCTGCAGGACGCGAAAGGTGAAGTTCGCCAACTTCGTGCAGCCCGCGTTCCTCCATTCCATCACCGTGGACGACAGTTTCGAGCTGCGGAGGGTCGGAGATGCGTCCGGCGTTGTCAAGGCCTGGAGATCGACCAAGACGGTGAAGGCGTACAGCTTTCGCGAAGCGGAAATCGATCAGCCCGGTGAGCCGTACTGGGCAACTTACCGATACCAGCTAGAACAGTTTGTCAATAAAGTGCGTGGGGAAAACGTGACTCAGTGGGTCACGGGAGAGGATTCGATAAACACCATGAGGATGGTCGACATGGCCTATGCAAAGTCGGGGCTGCCACTACGAAAAACAAGCGAGTATCTCCGAGCAGGTTGACCACTATTCAGACTCCTTCCCGCAACTAGAACAGTCACAACTCAGTATAAGACAAGCTATTGCATAGCATTCACTGTTGGAACTGCGGGTATATAGACTAAACTAGGTCGTCTTGCGCGCGATTCTGACTCAATGTCGATATCCACTAGCTACTCCGTAAGATACACTTGCGCCGCAGACATCCTCACTTCAGTTCCTCCAATGGACTTGTATGGTTCTAATGTGCCCTTTACAAGATCTTGACGACGGTGCCGAGGAGGCCGTTGAGGAGACCGCCAAGGAGCCCGTTCAGGGTGTTGATGAGGGCGTTGATCTCGGCGACAACATCGCCAGTCTCCATACCAACGAGGCCGAGCACGAGATCGAGGACGGGCTGAATGGCAGGGTTCAGAGTAACCAGGACGTAGGTAAGGTCGGATTGGACGGCCCTGAGGACATCTGCGATGGAATGTCAGTCGCGCGAGTTCCTGTAGTGGCTTCCTGTCAGACGTACCTGCGGGGAGGCTTTGGAGCAAGTCCTTGATGGTATCTTCGATGCCGTTAACCAGGGCAACCACGTCGTTAAGGAGATCCAGGACGACGTCCAGCTCGGCTTGGGCCAGGGGCGTAACGGTGCCCTGGAGTAGATCGCCGACCTTGTCCTCAATGGACAGAACCTCAGTGCGAACGGACTTCAGGGTGGTCTGCAGGGTCGGGACGACCTGAGCGGTGACGGTGCCATTCAGGATCTCCTCTAAGCGGTGCGTTAGTCAGGCTGAAAGACGAACATCGGGACGCGCGACGACTTACCGAGGGCTCCGAGGTGGGCCTCGACGTTGGTCCTGATACCGCCGACGGTGCCGACCAGGGTCTTGACAGTGACGAGGTCGGTGATGACGCCCCCGACGTTGAGGGCGCGGTCCTCGGGCTGGGAGGCCGGCATGGCGATGGCGGAGCCAAAGGAGAGAGCGGCGAGCGCGTACTTGAAGAACTGCATGGTGATGGATTTGGTATTAACGCTTAAGAGGGTGTCTCTAAAGTGCTGGCGCAAAGGATCGATTATTTATTAGGTAATGAAAGATTCGGGTAAGATATGTATGGTAATGAGCGACTGATCTGCTGTGAGCTGTTGGAGAATGTTTCCTCATGAGAAGAGGAGCGGAAGCTGGATATATACGATTCTGGCAACCCACCACCAACACCGGATACCAGACTCGGGAGCCACCACGTCAGTTACGATCTTCCAGCGCTATCATTTGACAGGTCCATCATCGTCGTAATTGCACCCACACTGGTCATATTGATGAACGTAGCCTCCTTCTCCGACCCCGTATGCATTGACTTTATGTCGGGGACCGCGCCCGCGCTGTCAGGACGAACTATCTAATAGAACATCAGGTCATTGACACGAAAATCCGCCCACTTTCAAAACGCCGCCTATCTCATTGATTTCAAAAGATACACACATAAGGATAGCTTGGGCGTAGTTCCGATCGTGCTATTATTCAGATATCCGGGGGGGGGGGGGGGGGGGGGGGGGGGGGGGGGG
>QJOB01000084.1:0-47958 GCA_004155035.1 Monosporascus sp. 5C6A | reverse complement strand
CACCCCCCCCCCCCCCCCCCCCCCCGCCCGGGGTTCTATGTATTTTCTTCGTGATAACGATTCTGTATGAAGCCTTTGGGTGCATTCGGGACACCCCAATTCTCCGTGGCCATGACTTGACCGTGACTGAATAGCATCTGCCGGTCTCCCATGTCGGCGACGTGTGCCCTTGGGAAACTTGTGCATGGAAAGCTATCTTGGTATTCAGGTTCACGCCCTTGCAATTCACAGCCAGGGTCAGGCTTGGAGTTGTATCACGACAACCCTTCGGGCACACCTAGCGTCGGACTGGCTGATCATAATCAAACCTATGCATCATTCTATTTGTGAGAAACTACATATATTCTTGCATATATGCGATAGATGGTAACAGGCTAACAATCGATCGTCATATGTAAAATGCTGAGAGCTGACAGCTCGCTGGGGTATTTGGGTGGATGTTGTCTGGGTCCCCGTCAGGGCGAAGTCAAGCGGGACTGCATTCTACCCCTCCAACCCCTATCAAACCCCTGGCGCTCATGCTGGGACTCAGTCTAGGGTTCAAATTGACGGGTTGCAACACCACTTTTAATGAACGCCGAAGAGACGGTTGTAATGTAGGAGCCCAGCTGTCTTTGCAGATTTTATTGAGTAAAGCCGCATGTTAATGAAACTGTAACAATTTGCTTCATACGACATTGGCGGGGAACAACTTTTTGGCCGAAGAGACGCTTATAATGTAGGAGCCAGCTGTCTTTGCAGATTTTATTGAGTAAAGCCGCATTAATGAAACTGTAACAATTTGCTTCATACGACATTGGCGGGGAACAACTTTTTGGCCATTAGAATTAGACCCCCCAACCGCATATCATATTAAGATCGCCGGAAACGCTGAGCTTGGCTGGATCATCCGCTGTCATTCATTAGTGCTCCATCTCAAACTGTCGCACCTTTTTGTCGGGGCGGGGGGGAAGATGCGGTCAATTGGTTTAATGGGAGATATAATGAGGTTTCCATGCAAGCGCTCCATACGAATGGCATCGTGATGGGTTCTGGGCAGTGGGTTACAGATGGCTGGTTCCACTTAGGTTTAATACGCCGCTGCTACCGGTCCCTCTCTCAACCCTGGCCTGTGTAGTTATTGACAGGGACTCATGATTGAGGTACAACATGACGTAGTATGTGCCTTGCTATCACTAAAATCGAAAAAGGGCCTATCGGCAGCAATTCCAGTAATCATATCGAGCATTTGATGCCCGACGCTATTAGTCTCTTGTGGGTGGACTGGCGAGCAACCACAGAAGATACGAATACCACCTTGATACGGGCGGCTGGTCGGATTTCGGGAGTCCAGCAACTCCTTTTCGTAGATCTTGGAGAGGCCGTCTTTTCCCACCTCCTGGCTCGAACTCTCGGATTTGCCGTGCGATATTAGAACAAAACCACCTAGGACTCCGTGCGCTCCTTTCCTACAATGCCTCGGTTAGCTCTAGCCGGCGCAACCTCTGATATCTGGACCTCCCAGGCCTGGTCCTATCACCTAAGCGGACTACCTACGCAGAAGTCTCCTAATAGGTAGGCAAGGAGCCGATACGGCCCATTTTGCCATGGAAAACGCTTGTTTGCTCCCCTTGACGACACAATGAAGACGGCGTTAACATGGTAAAGTAGTTGCGAACAGGCGGTGAGAACCTATGAATGAATGCGTACTCACGTAAGGCGTTTGCTGGCTACATTCATCAGACTCAACAGTCCGGAGCGAGATGACCAGTCAGTCAGCCATATTGATGGGACTGGATGGCCTCTCAAAAGTGACCCCAGCAACTGTGGCTATAAGTATTGCAGAGTAACAAAGGCGACGGCTGAGAGCCTTGACTAGGGCTCGTCGGACCATGGTTGTCACATTGTCATTAATATGGTAATTGCTGGGGTATTAATGCTAAATATTTCGCTGTGGTAAAGGCCCTCATCGCCATCAGCGCCACCCAGAGAAGCAAGTCTTGTACCAGATATCTGATATAGGCTATATGCATATAAACGAACTTCGCCGGGAGCTGCCTGCAATCCGCGCTTAGCAAAACACGTCCCTCTTTAGCGAAGTTGCGGCTGTGACGTCATGAGTTTCTATTTTGTAGACGATACGATCACATGACACGGTATCACATGACTGTGTTAACTGCTTGCTGCTGACCTGCATGACGGCGTATCAACAGCTCTTCTCAACCTGACCTGTTTTCCACCCAATACGACCATCACCATTAACATAACCGACTTTGATAGGCTTGAGCTTTTGGACCCCCCCAAGTGTGGTGTACTCCAATCTGCCAGTCGTACCGTTACCTGCCGAGACTCCTCCGACATGGCTCCGTCGCAACCAAGCACGCACAACGGCCCAGCCGCTATTGCGGAGGACGGCCAGGCACTTCAGGCAGGGCAGTCGGTACAATCGCAACCAGTGCCGTCTGAGCCGATGAGTAGGGAACCCCTTTCGATATGCATGTTGCACGTAGGCTGACCGGACATATTATCAAAAGACCCCGAGCGCCCTCATGCTGAATCACAGGAATCCACAGTTGGGCTGCGTGGCGGTCATCGCGGCGGTCTATGCCCCGGTCGCTTCTGCTTCATCATCCCTTGCCCGATCCCATGCGATTGCTGTGTCATTCCTCTATAGACGAACTGCCAATGCCGTCGGTCTGCAACAGCGGGGAGGGGTGTTAAGGGGTCTATGAATGAATGGACGAGTCATGAACTGGATTTCTTCAGCGTAGGGTTGAGCGTTCGGTTACACGGTTATGTCGCTACGATTTCGCATGGTCTCGTCTTCTATGGCAGGGTATATTGTTGGTTTCAGGCGGCACGGTCCTGGGGCTTGGAGGAATGTGTTTTTCTTTGGCGGTTATTGAGTCGATTTCGCTACCTTTGGAATCATGAATATTCTCTTGATTTTGCATAGAAGTGAAGAGTAGGGAACTAATGTTCTTAATGCCCCATCGATGTTGTAGACACTCGGCTCTGGAATGTAACTGGGTACGAAGACGTCCATGTCCTACTACAAGATGTTAGCTGGCCGGCCTTCTAGGTTCCCTATGCGATGATCATTCTCGATCACGAATACGACGACACAATGGTCACATGGGGTATACCGTCACCTGGATAATTGCTTCCACAGGTTTCCATTGAACATGCCATGGCCCATGTGTGGTACTGCTTTCTAAATCACCATGAGCTGGTTTGTACCTCATAGTGGTCTCTCCATGGCCCCTGAAGATTCCCAACTTATGAATCCCTTCTTCGCGTCGAATCCACGGCGCAGAAGATAAAACATTCATGGTAGTGAACGTATAGTTAAGATCCGGGCAACGCATGATGATCCCAGAAGCCGAATTTGGTCACCTACTCCGATGGCTACTAGACATTTCGAGTGATGTGTAGGGTTAGCTAATTTAGTTCCGGTAATTGAATGAACTGGAGGATGGTGACATTGACCGGCTGTACAGGGAAGTGGCAGCATGATCAACCATTGCCCAATAGAACGGTGCGGTCCTTACTTCTTCTCGGTGAGTTCCCAGCTACTATGATGCATGCAAGGGTAACGGCGTGATGTAAATGGCGCATTCGGTGGTTAGAACTTAGAGAGCTCTTTAACGTCTACTTCAGTGTAGTGAGGATCATCGACTCAGCAGCAGACGGCTCCAAGGCACCGAAGGGCACCCAGTGACTGAACCCGCCGACATGAGTAGAACGAATAAGGCCTCTGGCTAATGTTCTTTTACCAAATCTCCATGCAACACTGGCAGTTGTGTCAACTATTTTCGGTAGCACTTGGGTCGCTTTCACGAGTGCAACCCTATACTCCTGGTTGAATATAACAACTTTGAGAGGGCAGCTCTGCGAAAGAAGTTGTCAGCAATACACAAGCTCTGTATGGAGTAAGGGAAGCATCTCTATAAGGAAGAAAGGTGGCGCTTGTAAAATACGATAAACCTTATTGTTAGGCTTGAGGAGCAACGAGGCGAATCACAGAAAATTAAGGGCTTGGATTCGAGACCTGTGCAAATGGGGGTTTCTACCACAGAATCGAGTAAGGATCCTGCACTTGATGGTCATTCACGGGGCTTTTTTGCCAAGTGCTCAGTAGACGAGCCACAAGGGCAGCCTAGTCTACGCCGTATGCTGCAAACAGCTGAGAATGCTATTCCTACAAAATCCAGCAGCATCTTACGCGCCATTATGCCCCAAACGAGGATGACAACGCCATCGTTCTTACGCGCCAAATATTTGTGTGTAATACCCGTAACTGGGGTTCTGGCGCTACTATTATAGGGATCAATATAGCCTTCCACGGGAAATTGTTGCGAGCGTACTGCTGCTTCTTAGTTCGCTTCAAGGGGGCCTCACTTCTAGTTTTGCGACGCCGAGGCCCAACGAGGTTGAAGTCGTCAATTACGAGATGCAGTATCTAACTAACGGGTGACTGGCTTGATCGAATCAACCATCTTCTCCCCACGGCCCGACCCCTGGGCCCTTGAAGATCTTGCCGCCCTTCCATACCCACTTGATGTTGTCCATCTTCTGCAACACCGTAACATCCTCGGCCGGATTCTCCAAAAGGCCGAGGACGTCCGCCTCGTATCCGGCTTTGAGCTGCCCAGACTTCGGCGCCTGCTCTCCGACGCTCAGCGGACCGTTCGCCGTAGCCGCCTTGATGGCCTCTAGATTGCTCATCCCGGCCTCGACGGCGTGCTCCAGCTCCTTGGCCATATTGAAGCCCGGCTGCGTGTCCGTCCCCAGCGCGAAGGTCACCCCCGCCCTGACCGCCAGCTTGTACGCGGCTTCGTGGTGGCGCCCGATCAGCTTGGCCTTCTCCCACGTCCGCGGTGACAGGCCCCTGCCGCCCGTCCGGAGCAGCAGGTCCACGATGGTCCGCGTGGCGACGTAGACGGAGCCCTTCTCCTTGATGAGGTCCACGCACTCCTGGTCCGCGAATGAGGCGTGCTCCACGGTCCTGACGCCGGCCAGGACCGCGTTCACGATGGCCGGCTTGCTGTGCACGTGCGCGGCGACGACGAGGTTCTGCCTCGCCGCCTCCGCGACCACGCACCGCAGCTCCTCGGGGCTGAACTGCGGCGCGAGCAGGTCGTCGTCGCGGGACCGGACGCCGCCCGACGCCAGCACCTTGATGCACCGGGCCCCGCGCCGGACCTGCAGCCGCACGGCGCGGCGGCACTCGTCCGGGCCGTCGGCCATGACGATCTTGCCCGCGCCGTACTGGTGGCCCGGCGCGACGCTCGCGACGCCGTTGTGCAGCAGCGCGTCGCCGGCCGGCAGCTCGAAGACGTCGCCGTGCCCGCCCGTCTGGCTGAGGCAGGCGCCGCAGCCATAGACGTTCGGCCCCGCTATGGTCCCGTCGTCGATGGCGCGGCCGAGCTCGCACCCGTAGCCGGCCACGTCGCGCAGCGACGTGTAGCCCCGCTGCAGCGCCGTCCAGCAGCCCCTCGCCAGACGCGCTCCGGAGATCGCCGGATGGCTGCCGATGAACGGGATGGGGCTCGGCTCCGCCGTCGACTCGCCGCCGAAATGGACGTGGCAGTCCCACAGGCCGGGCATGAGGTAGGGGACGGAGTAGGACCTGCGCCGTGGTGCGTTGGCGTACTTGGGCGGTACGGCGGACTGCGGGCCGACCCACGCGATTACCCTGCCCTCAATAACCAGGGCGGCATCCTTCAGCGGCTCGCCATCGCCGGGGATGAGGAGGTCCGCGGTGATGACGGTAAATACGGGCTCCTCGTCCCGGGAGTCGTTAGCACTGCTCTCTTCGGGCCTCGTTCTGATCGTGATCCCGAATGCTGTCGAGAAGACTGATTCCGGCAACGGTTCCGGTGATCCCCGGCTTTGAGGCCGTTGCTCGACTGCGCGCTTCACCATCTTGATTATGCTTCTCGCCGTCTGCCGTCATTTGATGGCAGCGGCAACATTGAATGTAATGAATTTGGGGGCCTGCGAATACGGGTGTAGATAGGCTAAATAGGGCAGACGACTGCCCAAATAGGCTATGTCGCAACGGAGTGAAGCCCTATAACCCCAATTTAGAAATGTCGCTAATGATGTTACTTCTTCAACTACGGCCTTAATAGTCCATGATCGACCATGATTGAAATGTCAATATGATGCCAGTAACACATGCTTTCGTTGTGACAGAGTGAAATGATTGGTTTTACTACAGAAGACCACCTAATCTCGAGACGCAGGCCCCATGAAATCTAGTCCCCATTCCCAAAGAAGGTGACCAACTTTCCCGCGTCAGACCGAAGACTCGTCATTAGCAGAATAATTAACACGAAAGGCGGATGAAGGCTGTGTTCACGTAGCTACTGGATACTGGAGTAAGGATTGCGACTGTTTCTCCCTCCCAGTCCCTTGGTGCACTTTCTACGTGGGCGAGTCTTGCTGAGTTTAGTACCTATATGAACTAGCAGGCCGGGCGTGAAAGGCCAATAACGAACCATGAGAACTATCGTGCCCGGGAATTAGGATTCACCTCGTTTAGATGCTAACAATACCTTAAACGCCATGTTATCTACTCGCTTTCCTTACCTTTCCGCTGCTTAAGCAGCTACATTCGTTACCTTAATCATCTTACCGGCTCACCAGACCCCACGAATCCGAATCACCCTTATCGGGGGATGGCAGCCTAATAACCGGACCCCGGCGCGGGCTTCAGCCGAGCCGTACTCGAAGCGTGCCGCGTCTTCCCCCGAGACCTACCTTCCTCCGGGTCGGGCTCGGCCAGGCCCCGAGCGCTCCGCGCCTCCCCCCAGTACTTACCTTCCTCCTCCCTGGAAAGCTTCCAGCGTCTGTTCTTCGCCAAGCCCCCCTTCGGAGCCGGGGCGTAGCTCTCCGTCTCCTCGTCAAGTTCTCGTCGTCGCCTCGACGCGCGGAGGCCGCGACGGCGGCGCCACTCCTTCTTCGAGAGCGTCTCCGTGCCCGCGTCCGCGCTCCACGCGGGCCCGTTGCCCCCTCGCAGACCGCGCAGCGCGTCGCCCCAGCAGCGCGGGCACATGCCGCGCAGATACTCGCGGGGGCCCCGCCACTCCTTTACGCGCTGGCTGCTGTACCGGCCGCCCAGGAGCCGCGGCCCCTCGTATACGTGGCGGCCGGGGCACGAGTAGACCTGGATGGGCAGCCGGGACGGCTCGCTGTCCCCGAGGGACGCGACTTTCATCCTCGAAGCCTTGAGGCGCGTCAACATGTGCCTGCAATTCACGCTTCCGAGCACCGCGCAGGGCTGGCAGGTGGACGAGAGGCGGGCGCCGCCGTCGAGGAGCTGCGCGCGCAACACGGCGGCGAACTTGGTGCCGGTGAATTTAGGGTCGTGGGGGTTTTGCCAGGTGTAGGAGTTGCTACTGAGTGGAGCGCGAGACATGGTTACGGCTGTGGGTATCAATGGGATGCAGCTCGGGTCTGGTCTTTGATTCCGCGGACTGGGATGTTATATAGACATCTTGAACAGCACTGTTTCATCTTTGGTCCGGTTCGCTGGGTAGGCAGTTAGACAATGAATGTTGTTTCCGTATGAGGCCGAATTTTTTATGAGGGCCGCTATGTGTTATTCCTGAGAGAACAATGAACAGTGTTGCTATTGTTATTAGCATCCTCTTGGCTGATTAACCTCGTAAATCTGGATGGAAGCCTGCCAGGGCCGGATTCCCATCCAAGGTCTTGATTCCGCCTGTGCGGCTGTCCAACTTAGAGATGGTATTCTAGTGCGTAGGCTCTGCAAACCGCTGGTGCACTGAACAGGTGCCCACCTTGGTGACTTAAGATAGGTCCTAATAAAGGCTAATCACAACTTATGCGATAGTCGCGCAGTGTCCAAAGGCGTGTCATCACCCGACCCAGCACACTTTTAGGGGCCCCTTTCCGGGGAACTGCCTCCGAATTGGCTCCACACAGAGCCCCGCAACCCGCCGAGCTTCCTGTCTTTTCGGCGGGGTCATTCCTCTTTGGACCAATTTTCCCCTCCAGTCCGAATAATGAACTCGCAAAAAGCGCAAGTCAAACGAAAGCGCAAAGCACCGCAGCGAAACCCAATCGAGGCAGCGCTTGTTTCCTGGTTCGACTCCGCCTTTCCGGGATGTCAGCAGCACGATCGCGATCAGCTCGTGGCGCAGGCGCCGAAACGATGGATCGTGTATGAGCCGATGGTGCTGCTCCCGACGGGGGCGTTCGGATCAGCAGCATGGCGCGAGGTGTTGCGCTCCACGGACGGGGAGCGCCTTGACCAGCTATGGAGAGGCATACTATCGGCAATTTCCAAGAAGCAGAAGACAGAGCTCACCCACCTCGCCGTCAATGAGGGGATCCCGCTGCACGCGCCCGGAGAGACGGGAGAGAGCAACGGTGCCGCTTCGACGCGTCAGGAACGAGCCGGGGGAGAGAACATCCTGCGCAGCCCGAGCGGCTTGCGCATGCTGTACGGGGACTTCGGCCCCGCTACCATCTCAGACCCCTCCGGCGGCCCTTCGACGGTCGACTTCGAGGCCGCGTTCTGGGTGTCTACGAAGCAGAACGGCATCTTCCAGACGTGGGCGCCGCGCTGGACCATGTTCAGCCGCGGCAACATCAAGGAGAAGGCGCGGCTTTTGGTTTTCCACGCCGACCGCGACCAGACCTCCGGTGAGGAAGGAACACCGCCGCCGGCGGAGAACAGAGGCAGGGGGCCTCCGGAAGCCCGAGCCCGCCACCGCCGCCTCGGGAACGCGTGGGCCGTGGACCTCTACGCCGGCATCGGCTACTTCGTGTTCTCGTACGCGCGGCTCGGGATGCGCGTGCTGTGCTGGGAGCTCAACCCGTGGAGTGTGGAGGGGCTGCGCAGGGGCGCGCAGGCAAACGGCTGGGGTGTGCGCGTCGTACGGAGCCACCAGGAGCTGGCGTCATCGACGGACGAGCTCCTCGAACTCGACGGAGGCGGCGGCGACGGAGGTGGGGAGCGGATCGTGGTGTTCCTCGAGGACAACGCGCGTGCCGCGGCACGGATCGGCGAACTGAAGCGGTGGCGGTCGGGCGCGCTGGGTGCGGCCACGGACGCGGACGTGCTCCATGTGAACTGCGGGCTGCTGCCGTCGAGCGAGGCCTCGTGGCGGGGTGCTTGGGATATCGTTCGGGATAGCGAGGAGGCGTGGCTCCATCTGCACGAGAACGTCGGGGTTGCGGATATCGAGAGGAGGAAAGGGGAGATCGAGCGCTGGTTCGGCGAGCTGGCGAAGATGGACGGCAGCTCTAAGTCAGCGTACGTGGATCATGTCGAGCAGGTCAAGACGTTCGCGCCGGGCGTGTGGCACTGCGTGTTCGACATGTACATTACAAGGTCTAGTAGCATTACATGATGCGGTGGTATTCAGCCTCCGTCCCCAACCGCATATCCGTCCATCCTATCGTAAACTCGTGCACACGGCATACCCTTTCATTTCTGCAGGGCGCGGCGCTAGCCACCCCGTCGGAACTTGCCCGGTATGTTCTCCTCAACGATGGTCTTCTTGTTGAGCTCCTCCAGCCTCGCCTCCTCTTCCTCCATCTGCTCGTGCTTCTTGAAGTGCTCGATGTCCTCGGGGTGGGTCAGGTCCTCGAGCCGCGTGTTCTCGTCGTGGTACTTCTCCCAGTGGTGGATCTCGTACTCGTACTCGTCGTCACCGTGGTGGCCAGGCCCCGTCTGCATGTCGGGCAGTGACTTGCCGCTCGCGATGAAGGCTATGAACTCGTCACGCGTCACTGCGTTGTCCCGATTCGCGTCAAGCAGGGCCATGAGCGCCCGCTGGATTTCGTCGCGCCGCGACTGCGGCACTTCCTTGTTGGAATCGTCCATAAGCCCGTACGTGCGCAGGATTTCCTCGGGCTCCCAGAAGCCGTCGCTGTCGAAGTCGTGTAGGGCAAAGAAGGACGAGGCATCAAAGTCGCTGATATGGTGTTCCTCTTTGACGTTCAACAGACTAGTTAGCGGCTATATCTTCTTTTTGTTTGCTTGAGCGAACGGGAGCGGAACCACACAGGCTTGTGAGATGCCCCCGCCCTCGACGTATGGAGATGTAGATAATGGCATCACGTACCGGCCATGTGCTTCGTCATCCAGTCCGCCTTGTCGTCGACCATTGGCTTTTGCGATCCGCCGTGGTCGCCATGACCGAAGGCTCGGCAGAAAAGGCTGGCTGCGACTAATATGGCACGCCACATATTCGACGTAGGAGGGAAGTACGCGAGGCGGATGAAAGCTCAGCAAGCCAATTGAGGGCTGGGATTTGGATGCAGAGTTTAACTTAAAGATCGGGTTCCCTAGGTACGATTGGGGATGCTTGCGTATGTATATTACAATGGCTGCTAGGCTAGGAAGATGCAAAAACGTGAGGTTGTTGTGGGTGGTGTAAGGATGATGAAGATGTTAGGAAGAAGCCAAGCTCTGAGCTCCAGCAGATATACCCCTCCTGATGCACTGTATAGCTCCTTCCCTCAAAGTGCGTACTTACCTGCCATCTCTACGAAGATGCACCTTCATTCATCATCTTTCATTATCTCCAGGGAGATTTCGGGGTCTCTATGCAGGGGATATTAGCCGCTACGCTACGTAGGTAGGTAAGTAAATCTAGCGCGGGCTCCCAGGGATCCACCACTTGAGGCTCAGGCCACAGTGGAAAAGAAAGACCAGCACAGCAAACCATCAACTGCCGACTTCCAATTTAGGGGGCGCCGTCATCTTAACGTTAACAACTTGCATCTACCGTTCCATCCTTCCATATTTCTCCGCCACCTTTAATTGCCAGGGTGGGAACGAGACGACACATTTGACTTGGCTTTCCGCATTTCCTTGTCACCAGCACAGACCAGTAAAACGTCATTGGCGTGTCGTGCTCGATTATAGTCACCCGGGGGATATTCACAACATCAAGATGAGTCGAGCCTTGGAGACGGATCTGTTTTCTCTGTTGCCTACATATTCTCAAAACCTGCCACAACCCCTTGTCGAGTTGGCATCCTCTTTGCTCGCCCAGTCGCGCCACAGGGCCAGCACTCTTAAGCAAGAGGAAGAGGTCGCTAGAGCATATGCCTGCTGTCATATCGCATGTGAACGCTTGAAGATCTCACTTGACCTCCCGACAATTCAGCCGCGGCCTCCGGTCCCCCCTAGAGTTTACAATAGACTCTATACGCACCTGGACAAGATCCTCCCCGCCAATGCCGTGAATAAGTCTGGTAGGGTGAGAACCCCCGGTTCTAAACTCCGAGATGCAGCCGGTCTTGGAAGCGGTGAGCGCACGCCGTCTCGGGCGACGCCCAGCAAGGAAATGTCACTAGCGCAATTCAGATCCCCTTCTGGGAGGGGTGATGGTAGCCCGACTAAATCTACGGGGAAGCCGCCTGGAGTTGCCGCAAAGAAGAAAGCCGGCGGCGCCATCAGCGCATTACCAGCATGGGTTCGACCTACCATCCAGTTCCTCTGTAAGGAATTAGATGAGGAGCGCATCGGGCGGACGGTGTTAGCGGGCATGCAGACCATTGCTTCGCCAGACGGTAGGCCTACCAAGGATAAATGGGTCAACGAGCACTTGACACCGCTACTCGCTGCTATTTATTTCCTCGTCTCGGCACAGCTCTATGTTCTCGAGGAGGGCGGAGAAGTCGACAACAAGCTCGTCGTCCGTATGCGGAAGCCTATCTTAAAGGCGCTTGGGAGAGCCCCGGCCGAGATAACCGTCAGGGACATGGACGAGGACGAGCTGTGGATAGGCTGGACGGACGTGGGTCCCAAAGACTTCGACTCGGCCGTTCAGAAAGTGAGCGAGAGCGAATGGCAAAGCGGCGAATGGTTTGAGGGCATCAAGTACCTAACCAGGACCGCTGATCCGGACGGGGTCGAGCACGACGAGCAAACGGACGACTCGGAAAACGGCCCCAGTGAAAGGATCCACCTCCAAAAAGGAGACAGCATGTTCCAGAGCAGATGGATCATGACAGATAAGAAAAGAGAGGAGTACAGAGCATGGAAGGAAGAGATGATGCGACGCATCGAGGAGGTCGAGAGGGCTCAGGGAGTCTGTATGGAAGTCGATTCTGCAGCTTAAACATTCAGAATCCCCAGGTTAAGAGGTTTGATTAATGTGATTACCAGCGCAACGACGATGTACAATCACGAACGTTTAAAACTAAGGTATATGCTTCAAGATATTACCTAGGTAATTTGCGCGCACACAGAATGCTCCCCAAACCTGCCGATACTTCGCTCCTCTTGACCGGCTTCAAACGACCTGGATATCCCCAATACAGCTTTTTTTTTCTAACTAAGCCCTCTTCAACTCGATATTGAAGTCGACCTATAAATGCCCCGATCTGCTTCTGGTAAGCTGACTCGCTACACTAACTGCTAGGAGCATTATATAACACATTATGGGTCCAAAACCGAATGAAATCGTCGGACTCGTTGAAAAATCTCTTCTTGACGCCCCTCTTGGCCTGCCTTGACAGGTTCAACAAGCTGGGCCGGTCCTTCGGATCGTGCCTCATGCACTGCACCAGTACTTCTTTCAGCTCCGGGTCGACGTAATTGTACCTCGGATCTGTCCGGATCAAGTGGCAATACGTGAGTGGCCCCGGCCCTGACTGCCGCTGGGGAGGTATTGGCGGATAGCATTTGGTCATGACGTTCCACAGGGTCTGTCCCCATGTTAGATTGCATTGTATATTTCGGCTTTGTCACGGGCTCTCGGAGCGGCTACTTACTAACGCTATGCCCCAGATGTTCATCGGCGCGCCGTAGTTACCGGCCACTGTCTGCTCCGACAACTCAGGCCCGAAGGGGTCTGTGGGTGCCACATAGTCCCATTCGATGCCGAATTGTTCCTGTATCGCGCGTTAGAAATGTTGGGGAGATATTCTCCGAGTATCCCTATGCACGGCTCAACTGACCGGTGCAAAATACCCCCTCTTTGCTTGAAACCGCTTGCAAAAATAATACTCGCTGCGACATCCATCAGTACTGGCCCGAGAAAATGCGGCGCTATAGCGTACTTTGCCTTATTGGGTTTGACGTTGAGAGCTGTACCGAAGTCCGCAAGCTATCGGGCTGTTAGCCGCTGACTATATCGCCGTTTACCCCCGTGGCAGTCCTCACTTTTAGCCTAGGAACCAGGAGGTGCTCATCATCTTTCGCGTTCACATCGAAACCGCCAATGAAGACTTCGCCCGTGTTAATGATGCCCATGTTGTTCTAGCTGGCTGTGGGACAAAGCTTACTGTTCTTGGGATCGATGTCGAAGTGAACCATCCGGTTTCTCGCCCATCTGCGTTTTGGACCTGGCACGTCCTCGAACAGTTGTCCGTCCACGATCTTCCCATTTATATCCCTGTCGTCAAGCGCGAGAGCGGCGAGTGCAGCATTGGGGGGTTCTCCCTCCGCGTCCTTTTGCCGTCGTCTCGGATGGAATTTTCGAGGGGGATACCTGCACGAGATTCTCAGTAACCAAACAGCGAGGCGAGGTTGGAATGAAAGCTCGGATAAAGCCCTAGGGGCGAAGCATTCCTTCGATCGCGGGTACTCACTCCATAGCGACACATGCTCGCACCACTGATGTTGACGTTAGTCTCGGCGAAAGGTGCAAAGGACCTTTTACTTACGACACAACCAGAACGACCAGAGGACGCGGTTCGGAACCATGAGGTTCCTTTCGTTCAGTTTCATGATGAAGTTAGACAGGTCGCCGTTCTCTACAAACTCCAGCAGCAGGTAGTCCTTGTGGTCTAGCTGCCACTCATCGTCGTCGTCGTCGCCCCATCCGATAGACTTGCCCTTACCGCCTGCTTTCCGTCTCCGTTCTAGCCGCCTCTCCCTCTCCTCGATCTTTGCTTCCATCTCGGCGTCCCGCCTCGCCATCTCCCGGCGTCTCTTTCGCATCCGGCTGGCTTCCTCTTTGTCCGCTAGCCGCGCCCTCCGCGTTCTCTGTGCCTTCTTCGGGGGTTCGTCGGCCGGACTCTCGTCGCCGCTAAGCTCCTCCTCGGAGCTCGAGTCTACGAGCTCGGCCCCCGCGAACTTGTAGGGCTGCTGCTTCATCATGCCGATCCGCTCCGGGTCGATGAGCTGGATGCAGTGCGCCGCGCGGGCGAGTTGCTGCGGTCATCTGTCAGAACACCACAGAGGGAGCCAGCCATTTACGGAGCCGAAATGAGCCGGGACTATAGACTTCTTGCGCTTACCCGCGTCGCCCTCTCCTCTTTACGAAGGTCATCGTCGACCCACCCATCGAGCGCGATCTTCAGCACCACGTCGATGGGGTTCTCGCCCCTGGACCTGAACTGGATGGTCAGGCCGAGCCCGCCGTAGCCCAGCGGGCGGATGAAGTCGAAGGGGCCCTGCGCCAGGAACCAGTCGCGCGCGTCGCGGAACCTCTGCCGGGCCTTCGTGAACCCCGGGTCGTTGTCGTGGGGCGAGTTGCCGAGGAGGCTCGGCATCGCGCGCTGGCGGCGGGCCATGCGCCGCTCGCTGTAGCCCTCGACCTTCTCGCTGCGGATCGCCGGCGGGTGCCCCCGCCGCGGGAACGGGCGGCCCATCCACGCGCTGCGCTGGCGGGCGAGCGCGTCGTCCGTTAATGCCCCGCTGCCCTCCGTTCGGTACTTCTCGAACCGGTAGTTCTCCGCCCGGTACTCCTCCTCGAAGTTCTGCGGCGGCTTCTTGGTGCCGAACATGGTGGATGCCTGTCTATTCCCTCGATTGCTTGTGCGGAATGGCAATGATGGTTTTTCTCAGTCGTCTAGGAACAAGCGCATGAAATTAGTATGGGGAGAAGGACGATTTATTCAGCTACCTTCCGAAGTACTGACTGGATCTGGAATTGAACATGATGAAAGGCGGCGCGCGAGGACTGTGAAGCGGTTTGTTTATTTTCTGCTAACTGATTCCGGAAAAAGGCGCATAAAGATAATGCTGCCGTCCCGGACAAAGAGCGTCTCTTTGAGCGCTCCCGAACCCTCGATGGATAAGCATGGAACGGCTCATTTTCCTATTGTTTCCGGAAGGGTATCCCAGTTATATCGACGCTAGTCCTTAAATTAATATTCTAGCTTTCCATAAACGCTCCCAAAGCTCAGTTGAATGGTCGGGGCCAAAAGGCGTAGCAGTTTCTCCTGACGTTCTTCGTTCATTTGAGGTACGCGACGAAGCGCGGCTTTGGCTATCATACATCCGGACATAGTCGGTCTAGGAATGCAAGTATCCTCATGGCCGTATCCGCGGTGGCGTGTTCGTCGTATCAACGGTCAAGCTTGGGCAGTCGTCCTTAAAGAGATAGAGCTCGCAGCTGGCGCGCAGTCTCTCCAGGATTCTGCAATCTAGCAATTTTACCAGCGCACTCTCCAGACGGTCGGTATGACGATGCGCTCAAGGTTCGCCTCTGCGTCCCAGATTATATGGACGGGGATAAGCGGGCGTCCGGTTTCCCTAGCCGGGTGCCTGTACTCGTTGGCCACTTCTCGGCCGAGTTCGTTCTCTGATTGGAAGTCTGAAACGGGTCAGGGGAGGCAGGAAAGCTACTAAGGCTAAAAGGAATAGGTCATATGGTAATAGAGGCTAGACTAGATTCAATAGCCGATCGCGGAACGAAGTCGAGGACCTGCCGTACCGAAGATTCGATGCCGAGGGACAGAATCGTGATCACGGCACCAACAAATGCGACCGAGAGCGCTGGCCTTTCAGCAAAAGAGAAGCAGTGCACTTAACGGGCCACGGCTGGGGTCGATTACAGCCCGTAAATCGTGTAGGGCCCGAGGCCGGGACGGAAACCAGTCCCATTTCGATTGGCTTAGTAACTATGTGACGGTGAATATCAGGCTCGACCGGGTCAAAGGTTGCGAGTAACGAGATGATCGTGTTCAGGGAGGAACCATTGGGGAGACCAGGGGCGTTACGGCCTTCATAGATGCGTAGGATGACCACAATAAGAAGTAAAGATGTGGCATTGGTGGCAATAGCAAGAGCCTCAGACCACCAGGTATCAGCAACGATAGCTTCTCTCTAGAACGGGGAAACCGAATGTCGCTTGAAGCTGCCACCGTTGGAAATAGTTGTTGCTGAGGGGATGGCTCGTTAATGTTTCGCGTATAATTCTCCTCCCTAGGGACATCTTCTCTGTATGCTTATAGCCTCTCCATATCGTCCACCGGCGCTTCAGGAGGCTGGGTCGATTATCAGTAAGTATGTGGGCCTAAAGCTAGGATGGGAGACAACATGGGATACCAGCAAAGTCTCTCTGGTTCCATCATTGCCAGGTTCGACTGAATTTGGTGTTGGGCATTCTGAGCTGGGGATTCCCATCGTCGAAAATGCTGGAAAGCCTAAAGGTTCCACTGGAAGTACTGTGGGTGCCACGGCGTGGCATCAAGCTGGGAGCAGGATTTAGGAGTTGCGCTTCCAAACAGAGATGGATTTAGAGGAAGATCGAGTAAGGTCGAGGGAATCGAAAAAAGAATAGTGTGATTTGGTGTTAGTGACCAACGGCAGGATTAATGCCTTGGGGCTGCGAGTTTCATGTGGTCTCGATGAATGCTTAGACTATGGGGCCGCGCCAGAGCAGACTATGTATAATTAGAATATGATAGTCCTCCAATGTTTCCTTGTCCTCGACTGATCGAACAGAAGTAACTAATCAACGGCAGCCTGCATAGACCAATTAAGGGGCAAACTTATAGAAGTAGGCGAGCATCACCATCGACGCGGCAACAGATAATGAATGCCACTTACAACTTCGCAGATATGGCAGTATGCTAATCAATCAGATTTAAAAGACCTGGACTGTATGTACATGCCTTGATGGGGGCCCATCCCTTTTAAGTCCAGTCATTGCCCTGGTTAGGATATAAAACACGAGAGAGGCAGGAACCTTTGCCGGGGACGGATTTTTATGTTGTATTACGTGTATGAGACTGTCCTACTAATCCTACCCACCATTACTCTAGCATTCAACTAGTCATTTAGCCCCTAGGCTGGCGGGTATTGAGGTCTTATATATAGTTGAACAGCGGACAGATCGAAAGCTTACGAAACCCTGAAAATAGGGGGTTCCTATGATACAGTATCTGTGGGAATCGTGTTGGGATCATAATTGTACCGTAATCGACCGTTTGTGGCGGTAAAGCGAGAGGGCCTTAATGGGCTTTAGCGAATCTATAGTACCAATTGGCGTACCGTGGTATTATCTCTGTGAATTGAACCGTTCGGCAGAGGCCGAAAATGTAGTCTTGATTGCAGAATAAAATTTTCCTCTTCCAGTTCCTTAATGACCCAGCATCTGTGAGTTCATCAATTACGACGTAAAGGAAAACTGATTCCGCCGGGGAGTGCTGGGCACCGTCCATCTTGGCATTTGCCAAGTGGTTGAATATGAGGATAATACGGTACTTCGTCATTATCCCAACTGCCAATCTCTAGAGCCAGCTCCCCCACATCTGCTTAGCTAAATTATGTAGATCACAACGGTAGGTAGATAACTCTATGATCACCTTTCTGTGCTAACTATCATGATGACGTATAGAATGTTGTAAGGGTACGATGTATGTAGGTCTTATAGTAGGTCCTACATACATATCGTACATGCTGATACATAAAGTAATCGGTGCACCGCAGCTGTTAGCCAATCGTATGTGATTGTCTTTCAGCATTCTAACCCATCATGATGACGTACCAAGTACTGTACAGTACTGTACAAAGTAGGGCTCTTTGTATCTCTGGGTGATATATGGGCTCGATTCTTTATAAAAAGCATTGCAACTTCTACACTATCCGAGACCATAGCTCGTCTTACGTTCAAGATCCTATAACGTTATTACACCTAACGAATCAAGTACAAGCATCATACACTATGTCGACAGGCGGTTCAGGAGCAGATTCCGGTCGTCTTTTCAACTACGGCGCGTCCACCGCCGGGCCCAACGTCGATCTGACCGACGAGCAAGCCCAGGGCATGAACGCCGGCTACGTGTGTAACCCTATTGGTAAATCCATTCTCATCCAGCGGCTACTAACACACCCGAAGCAGAGGGAGACCGGCAACAACAGCAGCAGCGGCGGCATCATGAACTCGGTCAAGGAAGCCTTGAAACCAGGCGACAAAAAGCACATGGGTGACACCTCCCACAGTGGTAGCCACGGAGGCATCATGGACACGATGAAGCCCGGCAACCAGGAACGCACCGGCGGTAGCGGAGGCGTCATGGACACACTGAAGAAGGCCGTCGGCGTGGGTGGCGGTAACGACAGCAGTCTGGACGAGACCAAGGTCCCCAGCGCCTCGGGCGCCACCAGCGGCATATTCGGCTCGAAGGACCCGTCGCACACTGGCACCATGGCCGACCCGGGCCACGCCGGCAGCGCGCTCGAGAGCGGCTCTGGTGCCACTGGGTACGGATCGAGCCCGGGCGGCTTGAACCAGAACCGCCTCGGTGCCCGTACCGCCGAGAACTACAGATACGACGAATACGCTTCCACTGGAAGTCCGAAGGGCGTGTTCGGTAAGGGCAGCGAGCTGGGTGACAGGGCTACCCCGAGAGTTTCGGCCTTCGATTCGCAGGGTGCTATTGGACATCAGTTCACGGTGAGTAAAACCGATGAAATCCCCATGCATATCGGGGAATTTCTGGACGGTATCTAACGAGGAATTCGTATAGTCTGAGGGCGCCATTGGCAAGGTAGGCGAGAAAGTGGGCGGCCCCTTCTCGAAGGAAGGTGCCATTGGAAAGCAATTCACGGATTCCGGGGCGATCGGGGGAGCTGTCCAGGATACACTGGGTCATGGGAATGCTACGAGACAGGGAAAATGAATTAATGACTGAATGAATGACGAGGGCTGTGTTCGGTTAGCTGCGCGCGTGTATAACGGTTCAATTGTATTATAGGCTCAAGTAACACCCAGTTTCGCTGGTTCTGCCGATTTATCTGCCTTGGCCCTGTTAGGTGTGCGATACTAGTTCTTCATGTTGACTGCTCCATGGCTGCTTATATCAAATGACGTGGGAGTCATTCCCACCCTTTCCCACGGATGCATGAGTACGCCATTGCAGTCACGCTTTCGGGGTTGTCGATCCGGGAATAAGAAGACATCCCATGGTATGACCAGAGGTCAGAGTCAGCCCGAGCGGATAACAGAGTTTAATAGAGGTGAGAGAACTGGGAATATACAGAAGAAAACAGGCGTATAAGTCACTATCAAACGTCCCCCATTTCTGGCATGGAAACTCCATCTCAAGTACTCAGACAGTAACATTAGTGGCCTTCCAGAGATGGTTCTTGTCGCCGGCGATGCACTGCCAAATGACAATCCGCGTGTTGTCCCGGACGCTCCCGAAGTACAGGTCGGCGCAGAGTTCTACTTTGCAATTAGCTTCTGAATCACAGTTTACGCTGGGGTGGTGCCCTGAATGTTACTTACTTGACCCCGCCTGGTCGAGGACGATCTGGCCCTCCGCATTGTAGAGCCAGTTCTGCGACGCTTGGCCGTCGACGCAGCCGTTTACGGTCAGGGGGCTCCCGTTGCTGCGGCCTACGCAAGGAGGCAGGTCAGCTGATATGCTTGCGAGTATACATCCCCGAGGTGCTTTTCGGGGAAATATCGATATCCACTCACCGGTGCCGGCGTCCAGGCAGAGAGTCGTGTTGGCCAGCTGGAGCTTCGTGCTGCCGTCTTTGAGGTACCAGTGCTGCTCAGGCGTGTTCTTGAGACTCGACCTGGTGCGGGTTAGTGAGAAAGGACTGGTGGCTGCTGGGAGCGCGGGACGCACAGGATCACCGCGCTGCCGCTCTGCGCCGGCGCCGCCGCTTGCAGCACGTATTTGTCGTCCCAGGCCGTGGCGATCACCACGGTGCGGTACCCCTCAGGCGCCTGGGCCAAGCCGGTCGCCGCGAGCGCGAAGGCGAAGAGTGCGGTTGCTAACATTGTGAACTGGGAGGGTTTCTTCTCTTCGAGCGTCCAAAGCGATGATGGACCTGTGCTCTTCTCGCCATTGATCGGGGCGTACGCGACACCTTGGCAACGAGCCCTCATATATATGATCCCAATTCGGAACGCGGTGTAAGCCCTTGGCGGCTAATATACGGGACCCGTGATGAAACCCATTTAGCAGCAGCTCCCAGCGGGGTCGAATAGATGAAGTATCATCTATCTAATTGAAGGGACATGATTGCTCGGAGGATAGTTTGGCCAGACCGAATCCAGTGGTGCTTGTTAACCTGCGGCAGTGATGATGTTAAGCTCTCTTCGTGTTGAGACCGGCAAATCGTGGAATGGTACTCCTTCCTAGAACTTAGACGGCGACCCGAGCAGCTAGCTTCCTCCGAAGCCCCTTAAGGGTGACGCGAAGCTAATAAGGGAAATATCCTATTCGCTATGAGTTCAGAACGGCACAAAGTTCTATAGAATACTGGGCGTCAGGGTCTGTGTACTTAATTCTGGATATGCGCCCTGCCTGTCGCACGGTGTTGTGGATTCAGATGCCTTCAATGTGTATATAAGCCGGTGGGTTACAAGACTGTCCGGTGCATAGTAACGCCATTAAGAATTTCTCATTCTCATCAATGATCCCAGGTCGAAGATAGATGGAAACTTCAGGGGTATACAAGAAATCCGTTTAACGCATTGAAAGTCAAACTGAATCTGCTTGGAAGGTGGACCTCGGAATCATATGGAGGAAATAGTGGATGGCCTCACAGGGGAGTAATTCACTCGTATGGCGCATCTAAATAATAGCCAGTCTCAAGGGAAGCCAGGGATTGCGTTGTCCCGGTAGACATGCTCAATTCGCAACAGTCGCTTAATTATCTGCCATTATGTACTGAGACGGCCTGAATACTCGCCCATGGGGCAACTCGTTACTGCCAAAGTGTCTACTCAAGACACTGGAAACGGCAACACAGCTACTCCTCGAAACCCGTCTACACTCCGCGTCCGAATTCCGAAGACGACATTATCCTTGCTCAAATCCACAGTCACCTCGTTGACTAGACCAACATCGATCACGTCAGTCCAGAAAGGGGCATTCGTTGCCCGGAAGACAATCTCGTAACCATCGACGGCCTCCTCGCCGCCGACCGGCGGGTCCCAGTAGAAGGTGCTGTCGTTGCTCAGCGCGGTGGTGTTGACCCGCACGTTCCGCGGCGTCCCCGCCGAGTTGGCCAGGCTCCAGAGCGCCGCGCCGTTGACCCTGGCGACGCGGGCGATGTACTCGAAGTCGCAGAACTCGGGAAGGTCGCCGTACTGCTTGCCGGTCTGCGGGTCGACGCGGACGTCCTGGTGCTGGTGCGCGTAGTCCTCGTGCGGCTCCGTGAAGCGCGCCGCGGGGAACCCGGCCTCGAGGAAGGGCCGGTGGTCCCCGCCGCGCAGGTACCGGTCCAACCGGTATATGACCGAGACGTTCATGCCCGTGGCCTCGTTCTCGGCCACCTCCTTGACGAGCCGCGCCAAGTTCCGCGCCGGCGTGTCGTTCTCCCCGCCGATCGTGAGCCGCCGCTCCCGCGCAGTCGCGTTCTCGACCCCGAGCGGCGGTAGGCCCTGCGCGAATAGCCGGATCGTGTGCGGATCCTCGGTGATGCCGTCGTCCGCCTTGGGTGAACCGATGATGTCGTTGGTGAACATGCCCTCGACGTTTATAGACGCATTAGCATAGCGCCGCGCCAGGTACTGCGCCCCGTACACTGCAATGTCTGGATTTAGTGCAAGTCCTTGCGAATTGATTAAGCGAGCAGCCGGGGGTTATGGGAAATATTCTGGGGACGTAGAGAGCCATTCAACACCCCAACAGGAGATTTGTACATGGTCAAACCTCCCAACCAAAAGAAAAGGGGACTGCGGGGGGGACCAAAAAAGAAGGGGAAAAGAGGCTAGGAATAACTAGAAAGACTGCTTACATCCTTGCTCCTCGCCCGCCACGGCCACGAAGGCGATGCTCGCGCGGGGACGCGGGTACGTCGGCTGCGACATGATGCGCGCGAGCTCGAGGGAGACGGCGACGCCGGACGCGTCGTCGTCGGCGCCCGGGGCGTCGGACTCGTAGTCCAGGGGGTCGCTGGCGCGGCTGTCGTAGTGGCCCGAGACGACGTACAGGCGGCGGCCGTGGGGCTCGGTGCCGCGCAGCGTGGCGACGACGTCGTCGATGCGCGTGGGGAACGGGATGCGGTCGCCGTCGGGCTCCTGCACGTAGCCCACCGTCTCGACCGCCAGCCGGCCCTCGTCGCCGGCGCCGTCGGCGTACCGCTGGAACTCGGAGCGGATCCAGGCGCGCGCCGGGCCGATGCCGCGCGCGCCGTCGGCGTCCTGCGACGACAGCGTGTGCCGCGTCCCGAAGGACGCGAGCTTCAGGATCGTCCTCTCGATGTTGGCCGCGCTGACCTGTGACAGCATCGACTCCAGCTCTGCCGATGGGGCTTGGGGCACGTTCGGCTGTCCGATCGTCCTCGGCGGCCAGCTTGCAGAGGCGCAGGTGAATCTGGCGGGCGTCTCGGATTGCCTTCCCGCGAGCACCTTCGCGGGATTCGGCGTGAAAGGTACCGCGGTGGCGGCAGCCCCAAGTGTGAGGACATTCTTGACTCTCATGTTGTCATACCTGGTTTAGAAGGCCGTAGCACCGTGGTGTCTCTGGGGATGGCTATGATCTATATCTAATCTTCCCCCCTCCTTATCCGTAAAGAGCGCGATTGATGGTGAGGGGGCCAACTTATCTAACGATGACTTGATAGCAGCCATTGTCCAATAGGACGTTGCCAATGGATCCCAGAAAAGGAATGTAGCAGCGTGATGTGCGGAGACGCCTGGGCGACATCGTCATGCCGCATGGGGGACCTACTCCAACTGGGGACTGGAGGTCTGAAGAAATCAGCTGTCGCTATTTACTGAGGTCGACGGAAGGCGAGCAGGCTCTGGTAGAAAGTTGAGACGCCCATTCGACGGGGTTGTCCCTAAAATAAGGTAATCGAATTATGAAGTAAACCGTGTTATGCACATGATTGTTGTGTTGGGGAATATCAAGAGAATAATCAACTTCTGCTCTAACTTTCACCAGCGAATGTTGTAGACATATAACCACTGTGGAGTACATCTAGGTACTTAAAGGTGGCCTAACTAATTGGTCAGTCCGGCTGGTAAGCCGGGTTTCCCAACGGCCAAAGAGGATTATGCTATGAAGGTATGTAAGGTGCTATTTGGATACATCGTTTGGCATGGGAGGTGTTATAGTTGTAAAGAGGTTGTGTGATGAAGTGGTGCGAAAGCCTGTAATTCGCAGGATGGCAAGAAGCCAAGGGATGGATGGTTCGGCAAGATGATCTCCCAAGAAGCGCGACAAGGGTAAAACTGGCGCCGCGCGAAGAGTTCCATTCCCAATGCTAACCGTTCTTAATCCATGACCATACTCGTACATCGCTCTATCCCTGAATCCATAGTCGAATTGTCCCGTCATTTCTAGCCGTACCATAAGCCCCCGTTATCCCCTTTGGTATCCTACAGTCTTTCAACTCGCGTTCACCACTCTATTTTAAACCAGTTTTTAAACAACAATCAAGCAGTGCTCGTCCTCCTTATGGTACCCCAAGACCGCGCCGCCTTTATTTTCGTAGAGTCCCAGCCATCGGGGGAAGACGGCGGTGACCCCTGGTCGTCGCGGTCACCGCGTTGCGCGGCCGCGTGTCGCGCGCCGGCCTCTGACCTGCCCGGGCGGCGGCCGCGCCGCTGGTTTCGGTAGCCGGCGGCGCAGCGGTCGGCGAGCAGGACGTCGACCTCGGCGCCGAGGCCGATCTGGCGCAGGCTGGTGGCCTCGGACGTGAGCACGTCGAAGAAGACGCCGAAGTCGAGGGCGGCGGCCAGCGGGGGGTAGGTGCGCTCGCGCGGGGGCTCGCAACCCGGCTCGAGCCCAAGGTGTTCGACCATGTGGCGCAGCAGGCGGGCGCGCAGCGCCGCAGGGGCCACCGGCGAATGGTACAGCGCGTTGAGCCCTTGCAGCTGCATATCCTGCACGTGCTCGTCGCCCTTGGTCGTGTCGTGGAAGTGTGGGTTCCGCGTCTCGATCTGCATGATCTCGACCAGGTTCGTCGGCGCCGGGGTCGGTCTGTGTTGGTGTTGTTGCTGGCGGGGCTGGGAGGAGCGTGTCTGCGACTGCGGCGGTGTCCGTGGCGGCGTGGGCGGCGCGCAGACCTCCATGTCGTCGTCGCTGTCGTGGCCGCTGTCAGTGTCGCTGTCGGTTGTCGACCCGCCGCAGCCGAATCTCTCGAGTATGTTGATCAGCTCATACGGCTCAATCGCGTATCCGCGGGCGAGGCGGAGCTGTAGGCCTAACTCCATGGTCATGGCGTGCTCCCCGGCATTGCCGGTAACGATCAAGTCGGTGTCATACCCAGTGTACTCCTATGTCGTCCTTGAATTAGTATAAAGTGTAGCTCGACGACCCAGCCCATAACTGGGATGAGTCTGTTTGAATATATACCTGTAATAAGTGGTTTAACCACTCATTGACGACGCGCGAGCTGCGGCCCTTCTTGTCGAAGACCAGCTGCTCCCCACGCACCTTCGGCTTCGAGTTCCAGGATATGCGGACCATGGCGTAGGGCGACCTCGCGCTGTGCAGACCGGCGGCGAACACCTTGCAGTACTCGGTCACGGAGCCGGGGACGAAGTTGTCGGCATCAACGAAGCCGACGTACTTGCGGCCGGTGAAGGCGGCAACGGCCATGCCGATGATCATGGCCTCGCCCTTGCCGCGGTAGACGAGGCCGTCGCCGGTGGCGTCCACGAGCTCCGGCATGCCGGCCTTGCGGAACGCGGCCGCGACGCCCGGGTCCGCCTGGTGGACGGCGATGACGGAGCGGCGCGCCCGCGCGCCGAAGGCCTCAAGCATCCTCACTTCGGCGGCGTAGCGGTCGACGGCGCCGCGGCCCCGTCCCGGCCGATCGCTGTTAGAGACCAGGATGACGAGGCAGTCGTGTGGCACGCCGGACAGTACGCCCTCGATCGTCCGGTACTCCTCGTTCATGCACGCGATGATGATGGCCATCTCCTCCTCGGTGGCTGCCAGGGCCTCAGCCGGGACGACGATGTCCCCGCCATCGCCTGGTCCTGCGGCCGGTGCCGCGGCGCCTGCGTCGAGCTCGATGACGCGTTGCAGCCCGTTGATCTGGACGTTACCGAATTGCTCGCAGTGCTCCCGGGGTTCGATTCTCATATTCGATGCGCTTCGGGTATATGCCAGTTATGAGGGGGGTGTATATCTCTTCCGACTAGGCCGTGGGGATGATACTTTCTTTCCTGCGGCAATTGGGTATAGAGAGATACAAGCCCAAAGAAAAACAAAGGAATAGGATAATCCAACTGGCGTATATAATACCGGTATCATAAAGTATCATGAAACGTACGGGAAGGATGCGTGGACAGCATGATATATAGTGGCATCTACGGCCTCAACGCCAAGCGAGGCCCGTTTTAAGGATAACCCACTCGCTCACGAGAGATCCTCGCCGGCCGTGCTCCATTCTTTCTGTACTTCATTATTGTCATGCACTATGTCCTGCATGTAAGTCCTGATGACTATGACTAGACCTTGACTGCCAATGCCGCTGGTAGACGGGGTCCGTTGAGGACCCAGTGCTCGCGTGCCGGTAAGGATTGGCTAGCTTCTCGGCCAAACATGAGGCTCTGCTTGTCCTAAGAGCATTCAACCTTATGGGGCATTCTTTAGCCTTGGGGCATTAGTTACTGAAGGAATCGTGCGAACACTCTCCCGGCAGAGGCCGGCTCTGGTCTTGTGCCACAGGCCGTCTATCCAACGGGGATGCTCCTCTCTTCGCGGGCACTGCCATAAAAGGTTGGTATCTAGACTAGTATGAGTTAGTGTCAAAAGCCGCGCGACGTAGTATAAGGCAGAGAGACATACCGACGTTTCGGTCGGTAGCCCCATCGACTTAGCTAGTCTGTGCCCCAGGCAGCGCTCCCGCGATACATTTGGTCGGCTTGTGTCATTATGCTCTGTCTCACGTGGGGAGCAGTAAGCGATTGCGGCTCCTCTCCCATATACTAATTGGCCATCCAAGGCTGTGGTTGGTTTACATCGGTGTCGGTGAATAAGCGTATCCATGTAAGCAGGTTTGCTCCGTAGGGGAATGTAAACCGACGTACTAAACGGGGCTAGAATCGGAGAGGAAAATTGACATAGCGAGTCAGCAGCGTAGGCGGTACAGCAGAGCCCCAAATCATCGAATGCTGCTTTAAAGCGTTAATTGGCCGTCAAATCTCGAAGTCTCGAATTGTTGCCTGCCTTTTTAGGGCTTTTGCGGGCCAAACCCTGGCAGACCATCTCAACGAGAGCAGAATCACGCACACGGCGGCATGGGGCTATCATGCTGCTCCATAGCGGTGATCGCCGGTAGGGCTGAGTCACAGATTTCGCGAATGCAAGCGCGGAAAGAAAAGCCTTTTAGACCTTCTTTCTTTTTATTTTCTGCAGAAGTAATTACTGAGAATGGAATTGGTCAGATTCCACTCAGCCTCAATCAGCTTAGCCTCTTCTGACTCCTTATTTCGGTGGACGTCTGTGACCCAGTAACTAAGATCACTGCCAAGTTGCCGTACCGAACCGTTGGACCTGGCGCGCCTGCCGCATATTCGTCTCATCGTGGAGCCTCAACGCCCGTATCCACATCCGTCGCTGAAGAGTTCATCAGCTAGTTGTCCCCAAGGGCGCCAAAAACAAATCAGAGATCCCCCTCAAGTCATGGAGTTGCCCGGTCTATCCATCTCCTCCCTCACTGGCTTTCCTGAGATCCCCTTCTCACCGGGAATGTTGGTGCTTCCGCCCTCAATGCCGACGTTTGTGCTGCCCGAGTCTGAGGCGACGGGCGCCTCTCCCGGGGCGTGACCGTCCTTGTGGGCTGGCGCATTAGGGGCGCCGAGGCCCTGGACTGTTAGGTGGGGTCATGTCAGCTTTCCCGCTTTTTCCACAAGTAAATAGAAGAAAGTTGGAGGTGTATGTAGAGTCGCTCACTGGCCTGTAGGAACAGGTGCCGGCGCTACACGGTCAACTTAGGTAGTTCCTACCTCAGCCTCAGGCGGGCATGTGGTACGAGATTCTCGTTTCTGTCTCATTTAATACCTTGACTTACCTTCGGCTTGCTTCTTCAGGAATGTGTCGCTCGCAGCCACTTGGTTTTGACCCGGGGTCTTTGATGGTGCCATTTTGGTTCAGAGGTTAAGCAAGATTCGGTTGCTTCAATGTATCGAGATTTGAAACAGGCACAGCGTATATCAAATGTTGTTTTCAAACTGGACGGGATACGAATTAGGAGGGGTTGGAAGGTTGGATGCCTGGGGACGGTTTATCTGTGTTTCGTGTACGTCCCCCATGCTGCCCGGGAGAAAAGTTACGTCACGTCACTGTTCGTTTAACTGATTGCCTTATTGACATCATTCTGGAGACGGGAGCGGTCCACAGCACAGATCACTACTAGGCTCTGGCCATTCCAGCAGCCGGAATACCGAAATTGAATGATAGAATTCCGACAAGCGACAATAGGCGATTAATCAACATCGGCAAGCAAGGTGCGGAGAAATGGGCTAATTACTACCTATGTTCTCCGTCGTATTGCTGTTACTAGGTAGGTATACTTCTGCGGTAGTAGACCAGTGGAGGAAGGTTTGGTGCTATCAAAGTCCTGTCGGCAGGCTTCTGCCAAACCACCCCCCACTTAACCTAGGCAAACCCCATTACCCATAAATTCCTCAAGCCGTACGATACCTACATATATCCTAACAGAGGGGTATGATGGGTCCCGTCTTCGTGACCTCGAAGTCATACTATAAATATATACTTGCTAGGAAATAGTAGCCATAAGCCAATAGGATAAGGCGCTTAAGCTTTTATAACGAGAGGGTAGTCATGCCTTACCACGCGGGGGTTGGGGAGGGGTTAGTGGAAACGGTATATTTGGTCTCTTTCCGGAGGAAATTATCTTGCGCCAGGAAAATGCTCCCTGTAGCACAAAGTACCTCGCGCGTTAAGGTAAGCATTATTGCTTTTGGCTTCTATTCTGTAACCCCTGCTCTCAGGCAGAAACGGCACGTTCGAGTCAACTTATGCCGGCATCGCTTCGACTTCCGAGCCGCAACTAAACGAACTCTGCTCCGGCTGCGGGTTTCGTGGAGGAGAGATTCATACGGCCCCGGTTCGCTTAGGAGAGGATCAGGCGACCGTACGAAGTAGTCTACGCTAGCTCAGGCAGCCATAGGGGGAACGGGGAAAGTCGTGACGGTCTTTGCTGGCGGGAAAGGAAGGACGCATGTACCAGGACGATCTCCACGCGTTTAATCTCAGCGTCGCAAAAGGGCGGGGTCATATCGCATTCATAATCACCCTGGTATTACCGACATGACACGCCAGTCCAAGGTGCATTTCTAACATCTTCTCGTTCATAGAATCTCGAGCCTGCGAGCTATAATCCCTACGCCGAAGGAGATGCTGCTGCTGCCTATTTCAGAAGCAGGTAACGTTCCCATGTTCATCAATGCTCGTAAACGTCCATGGTCCGTCTGAACAGCCATTCTCCCATTTCCATATCAACGCTATGCACACGCTCTGCAAGTTAGAACAAAGAGGGTATCGAGCCGAATATCCAATACATATTCCCAACCAATCCATCAGACGTAGGGCCTCAACGCAAATACGAGGCTTGCGAGCTAAAATACAAAGTTACAGCGACTTCCACACATAAAATATCATATTCAAATCATAGGGGCGATGCTTTCATCCTATATTGGGATCAGAATAAAAACCCAATACCTCGTTAGGGAAATAATCGCCAAACCAGCTCATCATCTCGTTTTGCTCGAAGCTCGTAAGATGTTGGCCGATATCTGTCTCATTATCGTAGGTGAGCAGGTGTAAATTTGACCCTGCGGGGCCGAGATAGGAGTAGCCGCTCGACGCCAGCCCACTGCCGCTCTGAGCGAAGTTTGAAGGACCGGCTTCAGTCGGGGAATACACAGACCCCACGGTGGATGCCGTGTTTGAATTAGCGCCGCTGACGTGTGTCGTGCTTGTGGGAGAAGTTCCGGCTTGGTACTCGAATCCCGACGACTGCTGAGACGCAGGCGTAAATGACGCCGAAGCACCAGCTATGGCACCTTGGGCGGATATACCTAGAGGTTGAAGCCTCGACTCGGGCGTCATCGGGGATTTAAGGGGATCACCCTGCGGCGAAACGGCATATCTTTGGAGAGTCTTGCCCGTCAACGACGAATTGGAGACCCGGTGGGGCTGAGAATGATTTACCGAGTGACGCAGTGCGGAGGTATTCGGTTGTGGATATGGCGAGGCAGGAGGGTACATTGTCGTCGTCTCCGGAAGGCTCTGGCGGATGGGGTCATATATCATGTTCCCCGGCGGCGTAGCTGCCGATGCGGGAACTGTTGCCGGCTGAGATTGCACAACTGGACCGTGGCCCACCGGGTTTTGGAAGAGCAGGGTCAAGCTTGAACCGGGCGAATTAGTCGTCCCCGTCAGAGACCATGCCAATGGCGGGCCGCTCTCTGGGATTGGCGACGCCGGATATTCCGGCCTACGCCCTAGTCGGCGGATTGCGCTGCTTTGACGAGGGCGCTTGGTGCTCTCGTACTCCTCTACCGTGTACGTCTCACAGTCCCATATTCCCTCGGATTTCTGATCCAGTGCAGTGATGATATATCTAACACCACCCCAATACTCGTGCATCTGCTTAAGAGCCTTGTAGCATGCTTGATAGTTCTGATTCGCGGCCGAGGCTAGTAACAAATGCCGCGATGTGGGCTTGGTATCGAACCCTGTCCCGTTCTTGGAGTGTTGACCCTTTGCGGCATTGCACTTCGGATCAGAGGGTGTTGCATCTCGAGAGTGCGGCTGCGACCCATTCGTAACAGATTCCATTAGGAAAGCATTCGCGGCGATATATATAGGCTGCGATGTGAAGGGGTTGCCAATAAAGCATCTCGGATCGATCAACTGGGCGAAGGCCAGAATATCGGCAATCGTCTTGGCACTAGACATAGACAATTCTCGACTATGTGGTTTCAGTTGATGCATTCGGTTGACCGCACCATGCCTCGTTAGAAGCGTCGGTTGGTGTAGCACAATGATGAGGGCATGGAACCAAACATGCACCAGGATGACTGGCACCGATCAGCACTCTGGACGTAAGACTGCGAATATCCGACTCACATATTGTACCTTGCCCATGCTTAACGTACGCCTGGAAATTATTGGCGTCGAACCGTAGCCTCGGATCTGTTCTTTGGTGGAGCTTGGTAAGTTCAGTCTCCATCTGCCCGAGCTTTTCTAGCTTGTCTTGAGTGAGATCACTCGCATGTCCGACCTTATTCAGCACGTCGGATACTCTGCCATAGAGGTGGATGATTCGATAGAGCAATGGCACAGGGTCGGGCCACCCGCTGGGGTTGACGGCAGATTTGGGGAGTTCCAGCTCGAGGTCTTCATCCTTAAGGGTAACTGGCCTGCCGGTACCAGACGAGATGACCCGATCCAGGAAGAAGACTGCCCAGAGGGTATCGATGCGTTCTTGTTCTACTTCTTTTTGCTCCTCGGGGCTTAACGTATCCTCGTCATCAGGCTTCACCTGAGTGGCGTCCTCTTCGACAGCCTTTCTGTTAAAAGAGCGGGTGTACCAAGGATCCTTCTCACCCCGATACTTCACGCCATCTTCCTTTGTGAGACCTAGGTCGACTGCCATGCGAATGGCTATGCCGAGATACATCCACAGCGCACTATCTTGGTCGGCACCGAAGCCGTCGTAAGCCATAAGCAAGCAGGCTTGGACGGCAGAGACCGAGGGACAAGGGAAAGTATCCACCACAGCGGACTTCGCTCGTTGAGAATAGACTGAGCCGTACTCTGACTTGGCCAACTTTCCATCATTCCACTTCATGAATAAGGATAGATCAGAGAAACGAGCTGCAAGCGCACAAACGGCATCAACCAGAATTGGTTCGACACGCTTCTCCTGAACCATTTTCGGGAACTTTTTACGATTTAGGAAAGGGTAGTTGCTCCCCAGATGTATGAAAAACGTATCAACAAGACGGAGAATAGCGGCATGTACAGGACCCTTGTCGTTAGGGTCGTAAACGGGCATATCTTCCAGGTGGCCAAGCTCGTGATCAGTTCGTAACGAGCTAATGAAGCCATTGTATAGAGAGCCTGAGCCAGGCGAAGTGGCAGATATGGAGCTCATCCTCCTATCCTGGACCTTGACCACCATCTGTTTGAAGCCAGGCACGATAGCGGTCGGACCGAAGAACCTGAAGTACGGAACTCGGTGGCTTTCACTATGCTGTTGTACTGACGAGCGACTAGTGGTACTGTGGCCATCCTCGGTCGAGAAAGACGGGTGTCGCGGATTCGTCGATAGCCGCATCATGTTTGGTGAGCGAGGCTGGGACTGGACTCGTGAAGATTGGTCATTCCATTCCATCTTCTCCGGCTTAACAGGGGTGGTAGGGGTCGAATATTCGTTGGTGGCGTCGGCAACATGGCCAGACATGGAGCCGTCGCCGGGCGAGCTAAAATGTATGGTTTTATGCCTATTACTCTGCAATTGCCTATGGTCGGGGTCCAGTTTATCATCTTTGTAGTCGTCATCGGCTGCAACATGGGTTCCGCTGGGGTCTATAGCGGGCCCGTCCACTCCATTGGAGTCTTTCTTCTTTTCAACGGCATCAGAATAGCCCAGGCACACATGGCCATTCTTCGTACAAGTCGAGCAGACGGGATGTTCGCCGGCGCACCTCGTCTTCCTTTTGCGACACGTCAGGCAGCTTTGGCGTATTCGTACGTCAGCTTACTGCTATAGGCATTCTACCCCTCAGTGTCTTTGACAGTGGAATGGCACAAGAAAATGAATCGCAAATGCGAAATTAAGCACATATACTTCTATCGGGCTCGAAGGCTCTTAACGAGAGATGACGCTGCAAGAAGGAGTTCTTACGCTGCATTTATCCTCCTCCGTTTCGTCGGCGGGTGGCCCTGATTGTTGACGAATCGTATCTGCTTTGGAGTGGGCAAAGCTTCCGGGCTGTTGATGACAGTCCCCATCATGGACTGGGAGGTGCAATCCGTCAAAGAAAGCAGCCAGTTCAAAGATTCATTGTGGAAGTAGACAACGATGGTTATACCCGCGGTTTCAGTACTGGGTGGACTCAGCAATGGCGCCTTGCCGAAGTGTGGCTTTCTGCTTGGTGCGAAGGCTTCAGAGCGTTGGGCAATTCAGCTGGGCCGGTCGGATATCGACACACGACAGGGCGGACTGGGGGGGTCAGAGGATGGCTAAAAGTAGCGACAGGAAGACACAAGAAGCCTTGTCCAAAGAACTGGTGGATATGGCTGCAAATGAAGGCATTGCCATCGGGGATGATCAAGGAAGCTGCAGTGCCGCCCGCATTAGAAGGGCATCGTCATAGGGCACCTGCAGTAGCTGTTGGTGACCCTTGGGAATAACTGATGTCTCAAAAGAGAGGAGGGAGAAAGAGGGTTGGGGAAGACCAGCTTCGATATACAAAATACTACCTCTTACGGAATTAGGTAGGGGTATCATCCCGTTCTTATTCTGCGTGTGGCGCTGACTACTTGCGCTGGCTGGTTTGCGATAATGGCTAATACTACGTAAGCCTACGTGTGTAGGTACTGTAGCTAATAGGAAGAACCCACATGCTGCCCGCGTGGAGGTCACAGCCCGTGTAGCTCTAGCGTATGTAGGCAAAACAGGGCCTGATATCTGGGGGGAAGAATACAGTCTTCCGTGTATGGTCTGAGCCTGATCTGGGGGCCGGGTAGCCCTGCGAGGCTTTGCTCCGATACGAGTAGGCTCTGGCCATACAGATGCACGTAGTTGTACATGAGCTACAATATCAAATCATCACCGCGTTTATAAGTCTACACCCTTTTAACGGAATTTGAATGATACGAGGAGGCTTTTAAGAAATTGAACGGTAAAGTACTATCGTAAGCCGGTTCTTTATTATTCAGTTTCCGAGTTTCGGCTATTGCGTATAAAGGTGGCCTACCTATTGTGGCCAGCGCCTGACAGTGTTATCCTTACGCTGGGCAGCGAGCGACATCTAGAGATGCTCAGCGTGCGTTTGTCCCCTAGAATTCAAGACAAAACATACACGAGGCACTTGGGGGTCAAGGAAAAGAAATGGCTTTCCAGATACAGGTAGTGGTTCATGAGTGAGTCTCACTTATTAGTTGCCTTGTTGTAAGAACGTTAGGTACCGCTGCGCGCCGGAGAGGTTATGAATCCATTTCCGGTAAAGTACAGCAGGCGATCCGAGCTGCTGTCACAGTGGATAGCGGCTAGTCTAGTCGGAAAATATTGGGACTCTGCACCTCCCACAGCAACTGCATACTAATGTATGGCAGAGGTAAAAGGGGATCAATGTAGCCGAAGCTAGTGTAGTATTAATGCATAGAAGGTTCACATATCACACTTCTGAATGTGAGGGGCAGGAAATCCATCCTCTCGGCATATATATGTATGGGGCCTTGAAACCGCTGTTGCCTTATCAAGATACTTAGCGAGGCTATTTCGGTAAAGTCTACAAAGCTGGGAAGAGATAAGAGTAGGTGGTAGAGAAAACAGCCTAACAAAGCAAGATGTAGGGAGGAGACTTTTCGAGCTCGACAAAGCCATTAGGAGATGTAGCTTCGATTCATAAGCAGTAATAGACAAAAGCATGTGACAACGCTGTAACGTCGTCTTAGAGCTAAAAGGCTTTGCCAGCATCTGTATACCCGATGACCCCTTTGACTGTCTTGACCAATATATCCCGAAGTATGTGTGTTCTAGTCATCACATATGTACAATATAGCGACATGCCCATTAGCTAGGAGGACCATAGTGACAGCTCACGATATCACAACATGGGCAATGTCTAGCCGAGCGCCGGGGGTGTCATCCAAACACGATATTAACACCCAGTTCGGCGCTGACCCTCCTCCAGAGATCGGCAGGCGTCGCTTCGCGGTCGGACACGGCACTCACTAAGTCGAGCCTCGTCCAAACTTCGCGGACCACTTTCCACGCCTGTTCGATGTTGGTCATGCCCTGGCGTATCTCGATCTCCGCGAATGCCTTCTCCGCCAATATCCTGTCCTCCCCGTTTATCGCTTCGCAAGCCGCCACGAAGAGCGGCCACAATAGGGCGCCCATAGGGCCCTTGTGAGTAGTCGTCTCGACGCAGTGATGAAGCGCGGCGTGCGCGTGTTTCTGTACGAGAGCGTGGGCTGGCAAATATCCATAGATAGTACGATACAAATAGACGAAGGCGCTATGCCGGTATGCCATAGCGTTGCTCAAGATTGATTGGAGACGGGGTCTATCCGGGCTCTCTTCAGCCCCAGTGAGCTCCAGCACGCCATCCCGAACAACGGTATTCGGTGGCAGGCATGGTTGCCACTGCGTGAGCGCGGTTTCGATGGCTTGAGACGTGGTCTCGAATTCCGTCTTGAGGACGGCGATCTTAGACACCTCGTTGGTACTAACGGCCTTCTCCAGCTCGGTCTTCAAGGACAGGAGGTTCGATAGGCGATGCATTATGGGCCATAGCGTTGTAGACATTCCCAGCAAGGTGTCCACGTTACTCAAAGGTGACGCAGCAGGGGCGTCGAGCGGAAATGGAAGTAGGCAGCCGGCAGCAGGAGCCGTTGAGAGAGGGGCGGTCCCTAAGGACAACGCCGTGATAACATCATAAAACCGAAAAGCCTATTAACTCGTCAGCATGCCTAGATGACTGGGAACCCAACCCGTAACCACGCACCCGCTCCAAGAAGACGCTGGTAGGACTAGAGTCATTGGCAGAGTTCATAATAGTGAGAGCCCCTTTGAGGTGTCCGTCTACGATATTTGTTCGACCGCGCTGAACGAGCTGAGTCTAGCGTTAGATGACGAGCCTCGACTACTGACAGGGAAACATTTTACCACTTCATAATACACTAGCAGCATGATGGCGGCTAGGAGTTCGGTCTTGTTAATTTTGTCTTCCCTTTGAATCAGCCTGGCCAAATCCTGGATGGCTCGATTGTGGAATGACACAGACTTCTCCCCAGTATTCACTCCTCGGTACTCCATATGAGCGCTGGCCAATGCGTAAACAGCATTCATCACCGGTGAGCTCTGGTGGGCGAGAGGTAACACCAATTGCTGAAAGGGGTTGCCGCATTCCTCGCGGAATACGATGAGGTGCGAGAGCACGTTGCAAAAGTGGTCGACCAGCGCCCGCCTATTGGGCCGATTCGAGAATTCTGAAAAGGCCGGAACACGGAATTCTAGCGTGGGTGATACCACAGGCGAGGGGGCTATCATGGCAAGATCCGGCGGTAGAGACCGTGGTTGTGATATGACGTTGCTATGGGAATTCCTCCGTATCAACTCCCGCGACTGGCTCTCGTCATTCTCTGCGGTCCAATCGAAGTTGGCAAGACTGACTGGAGACATAATGTCGTCGCAGGCGGGGGAGAATGCAAAGACTGATCTGTCATCCTGCGCGCTTTCGGTTGGGCTAAACCCATATGTGTCGCGTGCGCCGTCAACCGCGTCTCGATGCCAACGAACCACTTCTGCTGTCGAATCCCTAAGGGTCGGGTGGACATTCGCCGAGCCGTGCTGAGATTCACGTTTCTTCCGTTGTCGCGGCTTCACGGCTTCGTATGTGCACTCGATGCCTTTCTCGGAACATCGTGCGCATTGCGGGCGTCGTTCATCGCATTTCTTTTTCTGTGTTCCACAAATGCGATGTCAGAGCACATCCATCAAATTTTAGACTTCAAACCATGTAGCTACGCGACAGGCGCCATACTTTGTCTTTGCTGTGTCCGCGACGGGCTCGAGTTAGGCAATCATCTATGGCTAGCGATGGAGAGAGACGAAGTAGGAGTACCTACCAAAAGGTGCAACCTGAAAGTATACGCATTAGTTACAAGTTCAAGACGGCCAGAAGGATAGCTGTACTAAGCACGATGGAAAGGGCGGTGATGCGTTAGAGACAAGAAAGACCGCTCTCTCGGTTAACAAAACTGACCTGCTCGAGATCGCCTCTTGGGCACCTTAGGAGGTGCAAGTCGTGTGTACAACAGCATGGTACCGGGTCAGAAGACCATCTTCGTCCTCAGCTTATTGCCGAGGCAAGCAGTAGCACCAGACTACCTCAGAATGTATTATGATGCCATCGATCGTTCCATTGGCAACTACCAAGGGGCTCCGGAGACCATGATTCTAGAGAGATTAGGCGAGAATATGCAAAAGAAAGGCTCAGAGAGAAATGCTTCGAGGTGGAACACCGGTAGGTATGTAGACGATGCGGAGAAGAGAGATCTAGATGCGACAGTGTGCCCGAAATACTGGGCGTGATGATGGGGCTAGGAACAGAAACCCCTGTTTAGTGATCAGCTTAGCGGGCCTAGTGGTCACTATCGTCACCTCTGGATGGATAGGCACGATCGAATTGGGGGCGATGCAGCAGTACACCGTGATCTGGTTAGGGCCGCCCAAGACATACCGACTGAGAGGCAGCCGAGGCTCCGGCTTCTGTTTCTGGACAAGGTGCCATGTCACCGTATGGATGGAAGAAGTTTTTCGATCGGCTCCCGGAGGATGCTACGTAAATGAGCATAGGTTGGCATTCATTTCGAACGGTGTTGCATCCGGAAAGGAGTCTAGAAGCTGCATAATATTATATAAACTCGGAGCCAAAATGGGAAACGGGTGGAGTACCCCAACAGCCAAGTCGCGGGGTTGTCGACCTAGGGTATACAATAAACAAGGGTACTAAATATTAATCTCTCCATTCAACATAACATTTCCTTATGAAGTTAGGATGTATAATCCCATAGAATTTGTATGGGAAAATACATCATTAACCATTGTTACTTCAACAAACCGATAGCAGCTTAAGCAACACCTTTTTTATCAGCTATTCCTTTCTATTTAACGAATATAACGCCGTTTAAAGCAATTTAGAAGCTAATTATGATGGAATCAGGCGACCATATTTTAGTGGTGGGAAACAGCAGAAGAATTAGCGATGCTACTTTGAATAGATATTGTATGTGCATTGACATTATAGCCAATTCCAGTATTTCGTGGTCCCTGATGGAGAAACTAATGTTAAATACGGTTGTTTATTGTATAGAGTTACCTTTGTCTGTTGTACTTATGTAATAGCATAAACTGGAAGAATAACCGTTTAGCCGAGGACATTATTTGTTTAACCAATTGTACACTGTTGACGTTCGTCACCATCTGGGATTTCACCGAAGTATAAGACGCAGTTCGGGCCTTTTCAGAACAGAATGAGTTGCTGAATGACTATTCTAATGGAAATCGTACAACGTACCTGATGGAGACCAACGGTCGGATTTTCTCTCGACGAATTAAATCGACGGTTGTCGATGAATTTCAGCCTCTTCTGCACCAATCTTGTCGCTGAAATTATAGTGGATGGGTCGGCGATACTGTGGAAATGAACTAACTAACAAGGCCCCCGTGCGAGCATTTAGGACCCTAGAAATACCTGGGGTACATGCTCTACAGTACATCGCCGGGAAATCACCATGTATTTTCAGAATAAACTTATTCTGAAAATGCCCGAACTGAACGTGAACTCAGTAAATTATTCAAAGAATAATGACGACAGAACATGGTCATAGTAACACAAACTATTATATGCAGAGCCCGGCGAAAGAGTACCTTACCATAGAGCGTTATACTGGCTCTTCCTTTTTTCTTGATATATATCTAAGGACAATAGATACAACATACAGGTCACAGGGGCCTATTTACTTGGTTACCTCCACCCGCCCGCTATTTCCCAAATACGGTCACGATGTAGCTCCCATACAATTTGCATGGGCAATAACATCGGGGCAATACGAAGGCAACAACAATTACCACAAGCTTTACTACCTTGCTATTTTATGATAACTAACTCGATTTTAATGCAGTTGAAGTCTTATTTAGGCAAGAAATATGATGTGCAGTCATTAATAGAAGAACAACTGTATATTGATATTTGGCGCCTGGTACGCCGCTCCTGAAGATTTTATCGTTTACGTCGGCTCTGTTACAGTGGGATAGGATGAAGTGGTCCTTCGAGAGTGGGGAGAACAGTAAATGGATTGATGGATGTACTTTTGCATACAAAATGTATGGGAGTATACAGCGTAACTGTTCAGGGAATCTTGCCGGACGTGGAGATAACTACCTAACCAAATATCCTGCGACTTGTATAATGACCAAATAGAACGGGGATGGTATGGGAGGCAGTTGAGCGTTAAACGTGTAACTACTTTATGTAGTTCGATTAATTCAGGCACTTTCCAGTCTCTAGGCTTGCCCACCGCGATATTGAATATGTTGAGGCTCCCATGACAGCCATGTAAGAGTTTGGTTCTGTTCACCTATGGGAAGTGTCCTTTCTGCGACGCTACTGTGAGATTCCGAATCCAGCTGTCGGCAGCAAAAGAAAGTCGAGCTGAGCATGAGCCCCGCAATGATGATATTGGCTCCGCGCCCCGAGGTGGCAGACGAATGACCAACGGGAATGCGCCATTCTGACTTTTTCGTTGCCCAGGCTTATCTTCGTGAGACCAACATGCTCCACCATGCAGAAAGGCGGGCAGCTCTTCACTTCAACTCGAGCCAATCACGCCGAGGTCGCTGCTAACAAAGAGCGGTTTTGGGGGCCTCGAAGGGGCCCGACACCCTTCTACGGTTGCATTCGAGCGGCGGAGTTGCGGGAGTGCCATGAGGTCTTGCAGCTCTTGGGGGAGCATTGCAGATCGGCGATCACCTGTTGCTCCATCCCATCCGTGCCATCATCAGCTTTCAGCATGGGCCTTGTCAGAGTCCCATCTCGACGCCCGCGTGGGAATCCATGTTAGCTCATACATAGAAGACGCATCGTGAAGACCCGCTATTTCGAATCTTCTTTTTTTCTCGTGTCGCGTCGGAGGCAACGATTCGACGTAGTGATCTATCAAATCCTTTCACGAAGCCCATCGGGCATCTGTCTCTTGTTGCCTCGATCTTTCCCTTGCTTACGGCTGCGCCCCTCACTACCAGCGCAGCTCCGCGCCCATTACTAGAATTCCCGATTACATTTCCTCTGGTCCCAACTAAACAGCCTAGTGGAACTCACCAGTCTTTAACTTCAGTAATATAGACGTCGTCCAATACTCACTCTATTCGAACATCGACTCGATCTGGTGGCTTCAACCAATACCAGCCGGGATAGGGTAATGTTTGCCAGTGGCAGTAGGCAATCCGGTGGAACGGTCGACAACCCGCTTGAGTGGTATCAGGTCAACATTAAGGAGTCGAAAACCAAGCCTGGTCGCTACGATGGAACGACTTTGGAGCTGTTCCGGGCGCGTTGGATTAATAGTCGTCGCCGTCTTAGCGCAAGAGACGTCAGCGAGTTATAATGGCAGATATCAGATGGATCAGTTGAAAAGGGCCCACGAAGTCATACGCCATCAGAGGCGAGACGCCACTTGTCCCCTAGCTGGCTGGTTCCCGTGTTCCACAGAAGCCGGCGGCGATTGCTGCCCTGATGGATATTCATGCGATACCGATTCTTGCATCCTTGGAGGTGGTGGACCGTCTACGGCGTGTGGAAGGGCTAATTGGTATAATTGCCCATTGGACAAAGGCGCAGGTACGTCCAGGTTGTCATCAAGTCCAAGCCTATATACAGCATCGGGCCTCGCCTCAGAGTACTAACAACTGAGTTAGGCTGCTGCCCCGTGGGCACGATATGCGGTGACGGTGGTCAATGCATTCTCCCTGAAGGCATCCCATACTCGATATCATGCCCGGCAGGTTATTACAACTGCCCCAACGGAGGTTGCTGTAAGCACTTAGCAACCCCCTTTCCCCCATGATATAGTACGGTTGAATGTGGCACTGACGACTATTTAGGTCAATCTGGAATGGAGTGCGGTAATGGTATTTGCTTCCAAACAGCTCCGGCTACCTTTCCAGTCAGTACAACTATGACGACCACGAATTCCGACGGAGATACGATCACGACGACTGTCACGGAGGAGACGGTTATTACCCCCGGCCCTGGGCCAGGAACATCTGACCCAACCAATACTTCACCTTGGTTGCTCCAGAGCACTGTCTCGAAGCTGCCTGCAATCCAGACGGCCGGGGCCGAAAGCAGTGGTGGACTTACAAAGCCCCAACTCGGAGGCATCATTGCTGGAGTTGTCATAGTCTTGGTTGTCGTCATAGTGGCTGCCTTCCTAATTATTCGAAAGTTGAAACAGACCGAGAAAGCCGTAGCGACGGCAGAATCGTCCAAACGCGACGACTCCAGTGGCCATCGACGGTCTCAAAAACCAAGCTTTGGGCAACCAACAATCACCGATGTCGACGGTTTCGACCCCGACCCCTTGATGCAGAGCCCTAGCATCCGACCCTCGCACATCCGCTCAGGGTCCGATGACTCCTTCACAGAACGGTCTCCGAGCCGCACGCCCAAGGTGCCCTCGACCTCGACAACGCCGCCAAGCTGGCCGGGACCTTACAACCCAGCGACAATATCCGAGGCGCCGTCGGAATGTCGTACCCACAGCATGGACTCGGCTCGTACTGCGCACGACGCCTCGCGGTATTCGCAGCAGACCCAGCGGGTCAGTTACGACTCCCAGGGGTCCCATAGCCGACACTGGAGCAACGCGAGCGAGCTGAGCGGCAGCGCCGTGAACGGGCCGGCAAAGGCGGAACTCGAGAGCGAGGCCGTCGAGCAGGCGAATCGCCGAAGGTCAAGCACCAGCGCAGCACGGACACCGATTACCCACGCCAGAAAGAGCAGCGGTGGAGCTGTGAGGGGGCGGAGCGAGAGTGCGGCCGCCGCGGGAGCCTTGGGCACTGTTAACGAGTTCGGCGAGTTGCATGGTTACTACGGACCTCCAGACCAAGCCGTCGGGCAAACTGCCGAAAGACTCGACCGAGAGAGTTTGACGGCGAGTTCGATGGCACCTCGTCAGCTTGAAGAGGCTGCGGCGAGACTGAAAAGGGGGGACTCGTCGGTGAGCTCAACGCCTACTGATGCTTATCGTAAGAACAAGGAGTGATACGGCGCTTAATCTGATTTTGCACTTTCTGGGTCGCCCGGTTGCGTCTGGGCTTGAGTTACAGTGAAAAATGCTTTGTCCACCGATGACGCGTTGGCGGTGCATGGATTCCAGTCCCCCCTTTTTCTTGAGTTGGCCTCTGCCCGTGGTGTAGGTGTTTCAGGCGTTCAACAGTGAACATACTCTTTAGCTCATGGCTCTTCTGTTATTGAGCAACCTCTTCTTTTGTCGTGTTCTGCTACGTGGCAAGGATATATGGGTTGGGAGGAAGCATGGTGGAGGGGATATATATGGAACGGTAGGTCTGCATTCAGGTGGCACCCTGAAGGCGTTCCAGGACAGGTCTCCGAATCTCCGAACATGCTATATAGACTTGCATAGGCCTTTATCTATTCTTTTTGAATTACCATGGCTGAATTGGACGACATCCTTTGCTTTCCATGCTTGATTTGGCACGCAGGCGCCGGTCAAATAATCAGTCGACAATTATGCGCAATTGCTGAAATGCGAGAACCGAAATATAAGCACTTGGCTAATTGCAACCCTTGGTCACTCATATGTCATTGACGCTTGCGATTATTCGGATCTTATCGATTGAGTCGCTAAGCCCGGAAGACGGCAGCGGATGCGCTATGTCTTGGTTTTACAGAAGAACGCAATATTGATCCTCGTCAACCTGCTCTTCACCCCATTTCTATGCTTTCTCAGCTTCGATGGCCTTCGTGGTCTTCTCATCATTGAGAACACCCGCATCAGCACTCTCCTCATCTGTATGAGGGTTCAGGCCGACTTTGGCAGTCGAGAAGGCATCGGCGGTATCGCGGTACGCGGGGATAAAGTTGACGGCAAAGGCGTATGATTCGGCAATGACGAAGAACATCAGAGGGACGACCATGGCGAAGCCGGCATTGTGCTTGTCGGCGGCATATCCAGTCAGAGGCGGGACCACAGCACCGCCCATAACGCCGCCAACGATCCATCCAGAACCCCTCTTGGTGTGGCGGCCGAGTCCTCGCATGCCTAGGGCCATGATGGTCGGGAAGCAGATGGACTCGAAGAACAGCGTCACAAAGAGCATAGAGATGCCCACGTTCTCCCTCTGCGTGATTGACGGCGCGATGAAGATGATACAGGCCGTCAAGTAAGCCAAGAAGACCCAGCGCGGACGGATGTACTTCATGATCCACGCGCCGAAAAACCGGCCGACAGCAAACGCGCCCTGTGCGCCGGCGAGGAACTGCGACGCTAGAGAGTCGTCGGTGTTGCTCCTTGTGTAGACCGCATAGTTGATGAAATATGCAGCGATTGCGACCTGCGCGCCGGTGTAGCAGAACTGGGCGAACGCGGCGTGGAAGAGTCGGTACTGCTTCCAGAACGGTTTGTCGTCAGAACCTGCGTGTGTTTCGCTCGCCTGAAAGGCCATATCGGCGTCAGTAATCTCCGGGATGGTTGAGAGAAAGAACACAATCGCCAGCGCGAAGACGAAGATGGCGATAGACAGGTAGACCCAGTTGACATTCTGCAGGGCGGTCTCGTCGTCGAATGTGAAGAACACGTAGGAGCCCATTACAGGAGCTACCACGGTCCCGATTCCGTTGAAGGCCTGCGAGAGGTTGATGCGGATTTCGGCATAGCGGGGAGGGCCGCAGACTGGGTATAAATATTAGCATGGGTAAAAGCAGACGGGTATTGTCACTTGCCGGTAATATAAGGGTTGGCGGCTGTCTCGAGCGAGCCGAGTCCGTTACCGATGATGAAGATGGCGACACAGAAGCCTCCGAAGGATCTGGCCAGAATGCAAGGCCATGCAACCAAGGCTCCAATACCTAGCCCGGTTTTGTCAGATAGATGCCCACGAAGAATTGCTTGCGTGAAAACATACCATACAGACACAGACCCCAGATGAAGGTAGCCCGATATCCGTAGTGTCGCAAGATCCAGTTGGCATGGCCGAGAGAAGCGAGGGGGTATGCGCTGCAACGTTAACTGTTAGACAAACACGCGGGGTAGACAGGTAAAGATAAGGAAGGCCCAAGGCAAAACTCACCCAAAGTACGCGGCTTGAAGGCCAGAAGATCGGGCCTGGTTGATACCCAGAGCATTCTGGAAGTGCTTGTTCAGAGTATCGAGCAACCCGTAACTGAAGCCCCAAAGGAAGAACAAGACAGTGATCAAGCAGATAGGGTAGAGCGACTCCCTCAGCGTTAACTCGGCGGCTTTGGTCCGCTTGTCGTCGGAGACCCTGAGGGACCTCCTCTTGAAGAATTCCTTGACGCCCATCTTGCTAACTGTGCTGCGCCGGTACCGCCAAATGTCAGTGCGAGACGCCGTGATATTCGATAACGGTTGGTATTGCGACAGTTCGCAGTGGATAGGACTCCATTCGCCATCGGCATTGGGCATGGCCCCAATATATATCCCCGGGCGGCAAGGAAAGAATTGCTCTGGAAACGGGGTTGCCGACGGCCCAATGGCCGATCGAGGCCGTAGTCGCTCATCACTGCCATATCAAGTACCGTCCCCAAGTGAAGGGTCTGGGGCTATGGGGAACCGACGAAACCAAGAATCTGGGTTGGGGTATGCGGGGCCACGGTGCAATGTCGGCCGAAACGACAAGGCCAAGAAGCACCCAGGAGCAATAAGGAAGGTCGTGATAATTCTCCGACTTCAAGAGCCACTTATTAGTGCAAGGGCGCTCCATGTATTTCTCGTGCGATGTGTAGTATCTATGCTAGACGACCCAATCACGTTGTGACCAAGACAGGCGGCGTAAGTCCGTAGTTCAACAAGACCACCGCATAGTTAAGTCCCGTCTTTTCCCATCTACGTTGTGAATACCTACATATATGCTATGTAGCACTGCGGATATCTGGTTACACATACGTCCAGTTACTAAGAAAAAGCTGCACAGCTCTTGGAGAGGATATATTGATGATGATATCTAGAGAACTAGGACACGCCGAAACGGTGATCCCGCTTGGCGTGAGTGATCCACTGATTAAGGGCTCCGGAAGTATCAACATTATTCCGGGTGATCTGAAGCTCTAATTGGCTTAATGGGGGGCTTTTCTCTGACAAGACATTATCTGTTTCGTCTTCCTCAGTAGTACCGAAGTTCGAACGGAGTACTTTAAGTAATTGGCTTAGCAAATTGTCAACTCAAGCATTGGCATGAGAACTAGTGCCCCAGGTGGATTGCCGTCGGGCATGTCTCGCAAAATCTGCCCTCGAGTTGACGTAATCTCGTGACGCGCTTGTATATAGCGCTCGCTAAGTGAGGAGTATAATGTTCTCGATGTCCGGGAAGCTCCTAATTAACGCATGAAGCGCCTCCTCATCATATCTATTCAAAGCCCTCGACTCATATATAATGACGCTAGTTGGGTTTACAACAGCCTGGAATCGCCACCTTACGTGTAAGAACAGGGAAAGCCAATTATTTCTAAGTTCTACCCTGTCCTACATACTATGGAACAGATATCTAGATGCATTGATCCGTGTCCTGCTCCCCATTTTCGAAGCCGGGATGTAGTGGTTGTCAGATCTAGAGTACCGAAAAATGTGAAGGCCCACATTATGGCGAGACAATACCAGATCTCATAGTGGTGCCTCGAGGGAGCTCTACGCCAAACTTCTTTTTTTGCATGTAATATTAGAAAAAGTTCAGACATCTCGTCTCTTCTGCAGGGTGACGTATATCAGGTCTTTAAAAGTCAGCCCTTTGGAAGTTTCGAGTAAGCAAAACTAGACAGCAGGTTATAGCTGTTTTAGTTAAGCCAGTAATGACGACCCTAGTCTTGTCATAGCAGCAATATCTTATACATTTCACGCTTAGTTAATCTTCTATTACAGATGCGTAGTCATAAAACTCTAGTAAAATCAACTGGCATTATTACCTATTGAATGCTGGTTATTAGTTTTGAATGTTGCCCCTAGGTATAAGGGACGACTTGATCATTATGGCCAGGGTCTGCCAGGGAACGACTTTTGTTGTTTCCGTAATATCCTCAACCACGTACTGAGGTGGCAGACTTGGCCTTATTACTATGGCACCACACTACGGTTCTCCGTGTTTCGGAAATTTGATTACTTAGTTACTATTCCCGGTGTAGGACAACTACGGTTATTAATGAATTCCCCTCCCAATATGCTTAGAACTCGACTAGGCTCACTAGCGATGGCTCCGGAAGCCACTGTCAATCATAGGATCTCGTCAAAGTTTTGGACATAAGGATAATATCATAAGTACCATCATCATCGCAACTGCATTACCGTCGTAAGTCTCGTAGGCCGTTAGACCCTACCTCCCCGTATTACTATACCATCTCGTCCCATTCAAGTCCACTATTTGCTTTCTTTCCTATGTGACTTTTGTAGCACCAGATAATACAGCTAGTGGAAACTACCGCCATTCCGTGATAAATAGAAATCCAGGGTGAAATAGTCTCGCTACCGTTAGGCGGGGTCTAGTTGAGAAATGTTATTGAGAATATGGCCTGGCGTGGATTAGCGTTGCTTTTAGTTCGTGGTATCCTTGGTCAAGAAAGCTCATTGCAAGGAATGTGTCAGTCTAGGAATCCGGAGGTGTCCTCCGGAAAAGTGGGCCGACACCCCCTATTCGAGAAGGTTAAGTCTAGGACTTCTTTAAGACTTTTTTAAGACTTGGCTTGCCCCTTTTCCCATACCATTCTGTTATTAATTGAATAGATTAATAAGTCAATAACCTACTTATAATGCAGTGTTCACGAATAGATATAGCCCTTTTCCCCCCTCGCTGTTACAGGAGGTTCATAGCTTTGATATAGCGAAATTGACACATTGACGACACATCTTGAGACTTCCTTTATTCATGATTGAATCCACCCTGTACACTTCACATACAGATCCTTCCTGGGTAGCCTCACCTTCATTCGCACTGCTGTCGCATCAAAATCTTAAAGCCAGTGAGAAAATCGTTCCTAGGTATGATATATATTTCATCTGGGAGCTGTCCCGTTTAGTCACGCCTGCGTACATCCTCGAGTGATCGTTCCACCCCTATATAGTACACTTTATCATTAGCATCTTGCACCTGCTGCTATGCGAATACTCGCCATCTGCGTGCGTAGTGTCATGCGTACTAGAAGACCTTCGCAATGTCTGACCTTGCTATTGAAGTCGGAGACCATTTCCAATAGCTTCGACCGTATCGCACTCCCAGTTTCTCGTTCTCTACTATAGTTATCTGACCCGTTTTTCATTCTTTGAGAGTGTATCCAAGTGGCCAATCATAGACATAAGCTTTGCCTTAAGAGTTTGCAGCCAGTTCCGCAACGGCTCACCTCAACCCACAGTCCAGTAGTTCCATGTCTCTTTCCGTGATGCTCCAGTATGTTGTTCGTCCTCGTCGTCCTGTAAGCGTGTCCTCAATAAAGATGATTCTATGGTTGAGGTGCCATCCTTGTCGGTCTAGCACGCTGAGGAGGCGCTTGCGCTCGAACTGCACAAAAACCATAGAGAGTATGAGAGGATAGAAGGCTGAGATTTTCCTGAGCCTTTTAGTCGTTTCAGCCAGGTCGTAGTATCTTGTATAACAGAGTCAAATTCTCTGAGCATGAGGTATTGTTCTACAACTTGACGCTAAAAAAAAAAAAAAAAGGAAAAAACAAAAAAAAAGCACCTGTGCGCGTTTGCGAGTCAAATGCAAATGTAGTGGCTCGAATCTATTCCAACGTCAACTAAAAGCCCGTCCACCTATATGTCCGAGCCACCACTACTTTGACCCTCAAAGGCCTCAGAGTTGGACGGCTGGTCGTGATCTAATTCCCCAAGATACTGCCCATACCGCTCCTCAACTTCCCCAAGCAGCGTTAGGAACGCCAAAGCTTCGTTCTCTGCCAGCCCTGTGACGCCGGACTGAGCCCTGGACTCCATCAGCTCCCAGGCAGTTCTACCGGAAGCATCCCGTAAGCCTGGGTCAATATTGCATATTCTGGCACCTCTCAATGCCTCAATAATCTCTCCTGTACCATATGTCGCAGCTATATGAAAAATGGTTTGCCCACGTAGGGTCACGGTTCCTAGCCGAGCGCCAAGCCTGAGGAGTGTCCTAAACATTTCCGCCGAATCATAAGATACTGATAGTGCAATAGGTGTCATTCCAAGGCTGTCGTCCCGATTGATGTCGGCGCCATGTTCTAAAAGCATCTCCACGAAGGCCAAGTCTGTGCCATCGTTCTGCCCTACTATCAAAGATTGCCATAAAAGAACCTGGTGGATTAATGTATCGCCGTCGCGGTGGACTGCACAAGCATTTGCGCCCCGCGATAAGAGAAAACGAGCTATCTCAGACCGTCCCCAAAACACCGTTAGTCCCAGCGGAGTGTCTCCACCGTAATCCCGGGCCTCGATGTCGCTGCCGGCCTCGATCAATATAGGTGCAGACGCGGCGGGCGCAAACAATGCAGCCCAATGAAGTGGGCTACGGCCAACCTTATCCCGAGCCTCGAGATCTGCTCCCCAGGAAATCAGCGCATGGATTGCCTCGAGATCATGATACACAACGGCCCAGTGAAGCGGAGTCGCGCCGCAGATATCTTTGGTGTTAAGCCCTGCAGGCTCGCACTCTAGGACATCTTGGACACTCCGAGGCCTTTGCTGGTGAGCTAGTACGACCGCATGCACGGATGATGAGCTTTGGCTCCCAGAACTAGTAAGGCAACCCCCCCACCAACGAACCACCCCATCAACGCGCCACCCCACATTCGCGTAGCGCGTTGATCCACTTACTGATTTCTTTCTTTATAAAAGGGC
>QJOB01000008.1:562294-573905 GCA_004155035.1 Monosporascus sp. 5C6A | reverse complement strand
GTAGATCTCGGACGGTGACATGGTGGTGGCATATTGGGTGTCTCCTTTGGCGGGCAGGCGCCAACTTGCAAGATACGGAAAGCATGCTACTAGACATTAGAATCCTAGAATCTACGCGAGAACACTGAGCGGAAAGACAAAAGGAGTAGGGTGGTTGTGTGGCCGCTGCCGGGCGGGCAACTGTATTGTGCCTCGCATGGCAGGTGGACGTCCGGTCCAACCTAACTAGACGCGAATAAAGAATTACTGAATTGACCGTGATCCATGCCGTAATGGTCCTGTTACTGAAATTTCAGAGTCGTATTCGCATGCGAGGTCGCTGTTGACCTCTCTCTTCATTCCCCAGGCATGTTGGATCAAGCCGACGTTTCCATGCAGGCCAAAGCAGAATCAGTACGCAGCGCATGTTAGTCGCAAGTCTGCGGCTGAATCGGCAAGTAAACGACACCAATGGACTTCACTATGCCTCGAGTTGGTCGTTTTGGCAAGTGAGTCGAGATCTTTGCGTGTATTGTGCATTGTTAGGCATATGTTCTAATACCCCCCAGCATCTGCGCCTCGGCTTGCTTTGAACCCAGTTTCCTCAGACCTCACATCAAGATATCAGGCGTATCCAAAGCACCACGCGACCTACCCTTCGCCTTCTTATGGCCCGTCGGGGCCTGCACCGCAAGACTCTCCCCGGGACAATCTGATGGCTAGTCCACTACCAGCAAAGGTGCCGTACCCGCGACAAGCTCGACTTCTTCGGCGGCCAGACAGTTATCCCCGACCAGCTCGACGCCTTCTTCCTCCAATAGGCCAAGCAAGACGGGTCCTCTTCGTCCGCGACGCTTACCCCCATGGCAGTCGGCGACGTCCAGGACTTCCCAGACTTCCCGACGGCCGGCAACGTCGCTGTCATGGAAGGAAACATGCCAAAAGACGGCCTCGATTCTTGCAGATTAGACCTTGACGGGAAGGTTTACTACCGCTGCGAGTTAACTATCGTGGGGGACTAGAACTTCCTGATGCTGCTCTGCGGGACTGGGCCGGCGCGGCTCTGGGCGGTCGCTTCGAGTAAGGAGAACGGGGACGATGCGATCAAGTTCAGCACCGAGCTGGCTTTGGTTGTCGCGGATCAGGTTCTCAAGAGATGGGGACATGGGGGCCAAATTCTCTTGAATAATCCCGGAATGGAAACGGCCATCTAGCGGGGTCCTCTATGGGTGATCTCCGACAATGGAATCACCCAAACCCTCGGCGCCGACAAGGCAACATCTGGCGGCCGTCGGCATCCTCGGAATTACCCTGACAATGAAAAGCTTCCCATGTGGGAATACTCAGGCAGTGAGAAAAACTGCTTATGCTCCAAGGAAACAATGGCGGAAACGGAGGCCGGAAGGAGCAACTCCAGTCGTGCCACCTCCCTTCTGACATGGCCATGGCCATCAGGGCAAATAGTACAACAGTAGTTTAGATTAGCTTCAAAAAGCGACCCAGTGACTAGATACCCCCGGATCTGCCACGTTCCCAATCGCCAGCAGTGGGGCCATTAGGCTGTCCTAGTACTCTACGAGACAGTAGAAGGGTTCTGAGAATCGGATGTCGGGAGAAGGTGTCGTAGGGCCTGTTTCTAATCCGCCGTCTTCTAATTCCAGTAAAAAAACCAATAGACGAACTTCTATCAGGGTAGAGGCATTTCGGTCCGAGGAGGTTGGAGTACCACTGCTAGCCACGTCGCCTTGGACTGACACTAATAACGGATGCAGTAACAGTCTATCCACAGCTATCAAAGAGTCTTAACTCGAGACTTCCCTGTGACAACTCAAGGCCAGGTGGTTTCATTCTTCCCCCCTCATTTGACGGATCATGCTAAATATAGGGATTGAGACTTATGACCCTTCGAATTATTTGCGCAGACATACAACACATGGAAAGTCATGGAGGTTTCTAGTGTCACATCCTGACTGTGACTGGCGCACTGCGGACGATAGCATGATTCACCGGTGCGCACTGAACTGGTGGGAGGGCTCGTTGGAACGATGCCGGTTGGGGAGTCTGCTACAACGACAATTAGAAGTCATTTGAGACTTGAGCGCTTTAAGCAAATTTTCGCATAGCCTAACAAATGCGTTGAGCGGTAAAGTGTGTGTCTCCCCTTGACCGATAGTCCAGGTGAAGTATGTCCGCATTGATAGGGGTGCGCAAAATACGGCACAATGAAACCACTAGCAAGAGCGAGATAGATTGCAATGCTGACGAGTCGGCCGAATGATGACCCATTGACGAAGAAGAGACGTATGCAACAGCTCAGCAAAGTGGTCCAATATGGTGCACTCACGTATGCTATTTAGATAAGTACGGGTGAATCGGACAAGGCCGCCTCGGATTAGACCTGGCGAGATAAGGGGCCTTGGAGCTTTTGAGGCCCCAGACAGACTAGGACCCCAAATTAATCAAAGGTACGACAGCAGAGCCACCCGCTCGTAGGGCTGAAGCTAGAATTGGAGGTTGGCCGTCACGCCCCACGCCCGAGTCGGTTCCGTGTGGAGTACTGGTACCGGTTTGTTACGTAGCCATGTCTGATTGGCGCGCCGAAGTAGGAACAGGATTCTATGTAGATCCCACTCCTATACCAGATCGAGGTTGGCAAAAGAGTACCGGCAGCAGTAGAAAAGGAGAAAGCAGGGAGAGGCAATGATGCCGCATGGAGATACAATCCCAGTGTGAAAGAAATCTATCCGGCATGGATCACCTTCGCAAGAGGGACAATGGGATGAACCAAGACTAAGGCAAGCGCTGGCGGAGTCCCCGGAATATATCAACCTTGGCAGGCACCATCGAAGCGGCGGATCTAGCAGGTTAGCCAATAGAATAATGCGCATGTACATCAGGTTGGGTACTCTTTGGTCTCTACGTACCTGCATCATATAGTCTAGCTTCCCAAACAATGCTACGTTATACCTGCCTAAAGGTAAGGTCTAACCATGGGGTTGCCATGTTGTGTGCATATTGTGATTTTTTGAGAGCATCGGGGGTTTTAATTGGTAAACGAATGACATCATATGCAAGCCGTGTAAAAATTGTGTGCGTGTGCATAACACATTTTGGTGGGTAAATTGCGGCTAGCCGTACGCCCGGAAGCGAAGTGGGGGAGGCACTGATTATGTAACCATATCACTCCGCACTTGCCCCATAACAGTTTAGTGTAATATCACGAGAACGACCTCACCCAGCGCGTTCTTGCTACCCTTCTCCTTCACAACGTCGACATCGTCTCGTCATCTCCACCATCATCAAATATTTTTTGCCGCACAGAGACGCGCCAACGTATCCTGTGATTCTGCGAAAGTTCCCCCGTCAACCAGCATCTGACAGTCCATTTCCAATGCCTGTTTGTCGATCTCAGCCGCAAACCGTCCCCCCTCGTTTCCTCCTTGCGACGCGCTGAGACGACACTAATCCCTCATCAATATTCCCCTTATCCGATCGCTTTTCTCACCTCTGGATAATATGGCACCTAGCCCCAGAACACCGCGACCATCAGCCACTTCGCGCGTCCGTGGTCGCCAGAAATTTACCTCTGGCAGCCTGCGCCCGAGCAGCGATGGTAGCATCACAGCCGCCACCGAGCCTCCTCTGAAGAAGCGGAGATACTTTCCCGGTGGCCCCGGTGGTGGCGGCAGGTTCGTCGATAGGAACGATGACGTACCGAATACAGTTGGTCCGTCCACCACCCGCCAGAGAGCCCGACCGATCGTTACCAACTCGGCCTCCCCCTCTCTATACCCTAGACGCGAGCGTAGCACCCGTACCCGCATATCCACTAGAGCCGATGATGATGACGAAATGCAAATCAGTTCGGCTGCTGCCGTTGCTGCCGCCGTCGTCCAGAGCGAGGGGTACAAGCCGAGGGAAGAGCGTGGCTGGGAAGAATTCCACCCGAACCTTGATATTGATGCGACGTTCCCCGTCTTCCATGCCGAGGATGTCGACGGTACCGCGAAATCAACGCCTGGGACGCCGTCCTTGACGACAAATACCAATAACGGAACCAACGATGCTGCCAGTCCTGCCAAGGATCCGAACGGCGCATCCGCCTCTCAGATGAACGACCCCGCCGTCCTGCCAAGCGGCGCCGCAGCGACGGGCCTGGGCATACTTCCAGGAACCCCTCCCAGAGTCAGAAGAACTAGTAGGGCGCCGCGTGACTCGCTTTATGCTACCCGCTCCGAGTCGGGGATCCCACCCAGGGCACCTATCGTGCTTCCCATCCATAACCAGACTCCCAAGGAGCGCCTAGACTTGAAACAGCCGCAGTACCGCAAGACTAACCGGATTGCGCTCTTCGAGAGCAAGACGTTTGGGCAAGCGCGATATGTCGACAAGGCTATGATGAACGTCGGATACCAGGAAAGCGATCACTATATTCGGCCCGAGCGCAGATTGATCAAGGCAACTGATTATAACGCTGAAGACGAAGCCGAACATGCGGCAGCTGCTGCAAAGGCTGATGGCGAGTTGCCCCAACACCCTGCGAACGTTCTTGGTCGCGTCGAATATGACATGGATGAGCAGGATGATATGTGGCTGGAGGGATACAACGCACAGCGAAAATCGCAAGGCTTGAATGCCGTCACACGCGAGGTGTTTGAAATTACAATCACCAAGATCGAGAAGGAGTGGCATGCCCTGGAGAAAAGAATCCCCAAACCCAACCCCAAACCGCCCCAGACTCACCGGCCGCGATCCAGCTCTGCTGCGGCCGTTAATGGAGAGCCGCAAGCAGGAGAAGAGCAGGATAGTAAATGCGCCATCTGCGACGATGGCGACTGCGAGAACACCAACGCGATCGTTTTCTGTGATGGTTGCGACCTCGCGGTTCACCAAGAGTGTTATGGTGTTCCATTTATCCCCGAGGGCCAGTGGCTCTGTAGAAAATGCCAGCTTATTGGCCGTGGTATCCCGGTCAGTCTTTCCCGGTCCGCGCTTTGATCACAAGATCTGCTGACGTACAATAGACCTGCATCTTTTGCCCTAATTCCGATGGCGCATTCAAGCAGACTAATTCATCCAAATGGGCTCATCTCCTGTGTGCCATGTGGATACCCGAGGTGACCCTTGGCAACCACACCTTCATGGAACCCGTTATGGACGTCGAGAAGGTTCCAAAGAGTCGTTGGAAGCTGACCTGTTACATATGCAATCAGCAGATGGGAGCTTGCATACAATGTGGCAACAAGGCATGCTACCAGGCGTTCCACGTCACATGCGCCCGTCGTGCCCGTCTCTTCCTGCGAATGAAGAACAGCTCGGGTGCGTTGGATGTTCTCGATGGGGGTACTAACCTGAAGGCGCTGTGTGACAAGCACTGCCCTTCCGAATACGCCAAAGAGAACGATGTAGTCCAGGCTACCAAGAACGCCAAGAAGTTCTACAAGAAAACGATGCGCGGCCGCATCTGGGCTAATAGCCAGGCGTCCGCAATGGCTATCGCGGCTACTCATCGAAACGCCTTGACAGAACATCCCCCCGACGAATCTCAGATGACAGGCGCAAAGCTCTCTGCTGTATTGGGAGACAAGAAGGGACAGCCCGGAAAACCGATCTGGAAGCTGCCCTCCGGAGCCCCTGTCATCCCGCAGGCCGTCTTCGAAACCGTTGAAGCATCCCTGCAGCGCTTCACTTTCCTCAAGCGCAAGGAGTTTATCAGCGATGCTTGCCGATACTGGACATTGAAGCGTGAGATGCGGCGTGGGGCTGCGCTGCTCAAGCGCCTCCAGCTTCAGATGGAGTCGTTCTCCTCGATGGAGCTCACACGGCGCAACTTCGCCGCCATGGGCCCGGTCGGCAGGGCGCGACTGACTAGGAGAGTCGAATTCGCTGATACGTTGATTAAGGATCTCGAGCAATTGAAAACCATGTCTGAGGAGGTCGTCGAGAGGGAGCGTAACAAGCTCGAGGCTGCCGAGTTGGAACAGGATTTCGTCGATACATGCTACTTTCCTATCCACAAGTTTCTCCCAGCCGTGGTGGAGAAAGCTATTGCGTGAGTCATGTCATATTCTTGCCCATATCGTTTCGTCGCTAACTTTAATTGTCAGGCTAGACAAGAACCTCTTCCATGAGGGGCTGGCGAACTTACAGAGGAGACTTGAGGAACGATTCTATACCACAGTCTTGCCATTTGCTCGCGACCTTTGCAGTATCATCAGCAGCGGTATCAATACCGAGCCCGAACCGCAATCGGAGGAACAGCAACCTACTACAGCATTGACCGTGCTGCCCAAGAATGACTTCTCAGATATCCGCGACCGGAAGAAGCTCGGTAAGAGGATATTGAAGGCAGTCCAGCCGCTGCTAGAGACTGCACTACACCTAGAGGCAGATGCAAGCCACAGATCATTCAATGCCCTGAAGCAGGAGTTGGAGAAGATGATGGAGGCTGGTGTCGAAGCGCGACCCACCAAACAAGCCGCCGCCTCAGGAGAAGGCGAGGGTGAGCACAGCCAGGATGTCATCATGGTAGACGCTGCGGCTGCGGAGATTACGGTGGGTGGTGCGGATGACGAGGCTAATGCTGCCGAAACCGATGGTGTCCCAGCCGATACCATGATGGCGGATGGTGAGGAGCAGGATCTTGCCGGTTCTGCAAATATTGAGGTCAAAACCGCCGATCACGAGCACGACGTGAAGATTGAGGATGGGTCGCTCTCCCGGGATTCAGTGGCGGACATTGAACAAGGAGCGATCAGTGAAAAGCCGCATGCGGCATCATTAAGTGGTGTCGCGCCGTTGGACACACCACCAGCCACGAACGGCTTCGAAGCCACTTCTCAACAACCGCCACAGCCAGGCCCTCCGACGCCGCCCCAATCGAACGGGAGCCTCGGACGCCAGCCGTCAGACACCCTAACAGAAGGCGGTATCCCGTGGTATCTGAGGGACTTCGAGCCGGAGGGCACCTCGGCTGTCCGGGACCAGTGGCCGGGACGCGATGCGGTCCGTAGCCTTAGTGAAGAGCTCACCGACATCGACGAGGACGAGCTCGAGGGCCTGGGCGTCGAACTCAGCAAGGAGAGCATCACCGCGACGGCGTCCACAACTGAGGGCGACGCCGCCACAGAGGAGACTACTAATAGTAATACGAGTTCCACAAAGAAGAACGCCAAGTCTAAGCGACGAAGAACAACTACTTACACGCGGCGACGATAGCGATGTCCATGTCCATGGGACACGACAGGGGCCTTTTAATGCATGTGCCATTATGCGACATAGGTGGATTTTTGATCCATCTCGTTGAGTCTCGGAGGACTCGATGGACCAACCACCCTGAAGGAGTCGTCTCCGACAACCCGTTTGGCGGTTTCTACCCTATATCTTTTATTCCACTGTCTTATATTTACGACTTTTCGGTTTCCTTTTCTCGTGATTCGGGGGGGACGGCGCGGGTTTCATACACTACGATAAAGTTCCGGTTCTGGCGTTTAGAGGAAGCGGTGGAAGGGATATATTGTCCGAAATTGACCGGACTCTTTATCACATGAGAGCGCTGCGAGAGGGTCCTTTTTTTCATTTTCTTTTCCTTTTCACTTCGCACACACCACCGTGCGGCGTTTGAGGCGTGGGACGGGACACCTCCGGAGTTGGGGGAAGGAAGGACCACCTAAAGTATTTGTGTGACAAGGTCGTCTCCTCCTGTTAGCCCCTTTAGGCGGGATATACCCGGGGTGGGGGGACGTGTTTTTGTGTGCTCCTGATACATATGTGTAGGCCATGGCGCCCCGGGGACACTTCTGCTCTTGCTTAGCGTTGAATTAATTACTGATGATGACCTTATGCGTTTATATGACGTGCTCCGGGTGATCATGTCTTGTGGCATGGTCGTACGGCAAGTCATCCCACATGCGACTGAAAATAGGGCAGCCATGTATATGATTATAGATGGGATAACGATTGTTTCTATTCTAACTTCGAGTGGTGCTTGGAAGTCTCGGTGTCCGTGGAGGTGAATGTGTGTCATATGTTGTGATTCACTTACCGATAATGGGATAAGTCGGTTCCACGAAGCCTTGGAGACTGACCACCAGGTCTGGCTAAAGGTTTCGACTGCATAAATATATAAGTCGGCAGGGCAACGGAGGAAGCCAAACACTATTCAGCGGAGAGTGTGATATCTTAGGGCTCTACTCTACTCGGGACACATGGCGGATTTCAACCACCTGCTAACGCTAACATTGTCAAACGAGGGAAAGCTTTCATTTGGGTATAGGGGGCACGAGAACTTTGAGACCTGGTAATAAATCGCCGAGTTGTGCCCTAAGGCTAAATCAGGATTCGATCCATATTGATTGGCCTTCACCGTTGGTTGCATCAGTCACGCTTCGGCTGGTGGAAAGTAAGAACGGTACACCGGTAGTGGTTAAGGATCTACCGTCACAGACGCTCATTTAACGCTCATAGCGTTGCCCAGAGCTTGTAGTTTTGGGGAGGCGCCACGAAGAGGAATATCCGGTCTCGGCTCGAAAGACACAACGGCCAAAACAACGCTCACCGGTCTAGTCCCCTTCCGATTGCCCCCGTATCCCTGACCCGTCCAGACCTCGCGGATACTCGCCGCGATCATGCATTACCTAGCGCAGCATCATTCCGCCGGATGTCGTGCTCAGGCACATCTCCCCAGGCCTGTCCTGCCACCCGACACACGCATCGCAACATTGCGGTACGCATTGCCCCTGAAGCAGCTGGCCCCTCTAGTAGGGCATATCGGTTAATATAACGCAGCGTCTATGAACGGGCCACGGCGCTGGGCGTGGACGGCCTTACAGGCGTGGGTTAGGCTAGCGAGATGGGGCTTCTGCACAACTGCGCCGTTGCCGTGGCGAGAAGGACAGTGGGGAGGGCGAAGGGAGGGGGTTTCATAGCTGCTGTTGATACGAGGAGAGGCTAGGTACGGAGATGCTGTATCCAGGCAAGGGGGGTTTTCGTTCCATGTCGGGGAGCGAGCGCAGTGTCTTTGGCGGTGCGGCTGGGCTGGGTTGGAGTTAGCTGAGATTCGAGGCCGTGGGATAAGGAAAAACTCATATGGCACACAGAGAAGGAACGGTGATAGTGAAGCAGAGCGACTCGGGTAAAGAGTGTCGTCTTGTTGGAGGAGCCGGATAGTAGCGTGCTCGATATGGATGCCCGGAGCCAAGCAACGCGGTAATAACTTACCTGTTGGATTTGCGGCCCGTTCAAGGCCTCCCATTCATTATGATGGAGAGCTCATTTATCCCAGCCTCCCTCCTGAGCCTCGAAAAGATCTTTTGTCCAGAAAGTTCTGAAGCGTGGATTCGCGGTAAACCGAAAAAATATCCTTCCTATTGCCTTTCCAACCACTGAGTAGCAAGCCTAGCATAACTAATACGCTTGATGAACACAGTCCTCATTACGAGTTACTGCTCCATAGAACCAGACCTGGACGTTTTCACGAGCGTGCTCGTGGGGTTTTTTATTTATTTATATATATGTACATACATTTTGTAATCTCTTTAAATTCCTTTCATAAATTTACATATATATATTTTAACTCTAGACCTTGATAAAGTTGCTTTTCGTGAGAATGCCAGTTACCCCTATTCAGGGCCCAGACGTTTTGATATCGAAGTATACGCATATATCCCATCTACTTTCGGCCAGTAACCCGGGCAATTCTCCCTCCTGGACATTGGCTGCTTCATGTTTCCCGTTGCTCTTATTGTCTCTGTCTCGGTATGTTCCGCAGGCTGCCTCCTCTCGGGTCCGTTGGGTGCTGCGAAGCGCTCTAGTGATGGCGCGAAAAACCCCTCACCATGAGGCAACCCAGCATCCTCCTGTGATGTAACTTAGAGTCCGCATACCTGTCGCGGCCTTTCCCACGAATCGTACTACTTCCGAGTTGGCCCTCTCCTCGGTTAAAGAGGCGGTACTCATGAGCTGGACAACACAGTAAGGTGATCCTAGAAGTCCCTTGATCCATTTGCGCCGGGCTAATCAACCGAATCTGGCTGTTTTACAACTGAAGTTGTACCGGATAAGGGGTGGGGAAGAGACGGACTGGATCTCTCATAGCGAGCTGATGTCTTCTCGTTCAAGGCCTTCACCCGGGGACACCACTACCCGGGCTTAGGAGGTAATTCGAAGAGCATAAGGCCATTTTATCCTGGATGCCTTAAGCTCAGTAGTAGGGTCATCTACCGTACTGGTACAAGCCCCGTCATCTTTCTATATGCAGGTACCGGTGATTACAGTTACTGTGCACAGGGATTTCCCAACTCGATAGTTTTGAATACCTGGCACAATTGTCTACCCTACCTGAGGCTTCAGCCGCAGCGCTTGACATTAACCTTACTTCATGCCGGCTTCACCCGAGCGTCTCTAGACATTCTAGTCAGCTACGAACGCCGCGATGCCTCCTTCCTGCCAGGGGCCGTCGGTGTACTCCTAATCGCGGTATGTACATATCTCGAATACCCGTTATAGCTGAGAGGCCCCTTCTGATGCAGTGGGGCTCTTCATCTGCTGCCCGGCCGTGGTCGTCCACAGACTGGTGGTTAGCTCTAGCGGGAGGTTCATACACTTCAAGAACCTCTCGCTACCCCCTTTTCTCGTCAGTCGCCACTTGTCCGCAGTGATACTTAAGCTGTCCTCACTGCCCTTTCGAGCCGGGCCGTCTCCAGGCCGCCTCCGCAGACGAATTCAGTACCTATGAGTCGTAGCGACCGCTACACAATTCCTATTATCTCAGTGGCCCCCTTGATGTTTTTTTCTGCAAGAGAGCTCGTGTTACCACTGGTCCTCGATGTTTCTGGCGACGCGCTTCATCTGCTTTGCAACTCGCTGCATACCTCATGTCTTGGGCTGCCGGGCCGCCATATGGGGGGACTGCTGGGCCGGCATCCTACAGATATGATAGACAATTAGACGTCGTCCAGGTCATCATGGGAGGCATATCTACACCTCAGCGGTGTATCTGTCAAGGCCTATTTCATGATCTCCCCTTGCCTTGTCTTCGACTCTGCCCCTTCCCCAGCAACCCCCGCCGGCTCCTAGTCTTCCGCACCGTCGTCATATCTATCGGAGTCAGATCGCCAGAGGACCGTTAGCGGAAACATCATCGCCGCCACTCCGGAGTACACCAGATTCCAGACGGATGGTTTCGTTGCCGCATCAGGCGGCTAAAGAGAACAGAGAAACGAGACTTACGACCACGGTAATATGCGTAGCCTTATGTTCGAGGGCAGTCCAGCCGTATGGAGCGGACGTCGCCACTGCGTAGTTTAAATAATTAGTTAGCCAGGCGTCGTGAATCAGAGGAAGGAGTAGACGGCCGGATGAGCCGGGGGACGCGTGGTGCATTGTGTTGAGGTGTATAAACCGCATAGGTAGTAGCCACGGACAGATACGACATTTTTCTCTTGGAATCATTCGAGGGGACGCCTACTACAACATTTGCAATTCTTGTCCGCAACTCGCTTTTACCCACCAGGAAGCTATGTGTAGTTGGTTGACTCCGTTCACGTATAGAATACGTCAAGCTCATGGCTATGAAAATCTTCATTCTACGACCCGGGGGGGGGGGGGGGGGGGGGGCACTAAAACCGGGGGG